>BQNB010077488.1:991-30827 GCA_026074375.1 Tanacetum coccineum | reverse complement strand
TTTCGAGAAATTCTGGCCTAACTTAGTCTTATCAAAGACTATAATGTATACGGATCACTCAGCTCTAAAATATCTTCTTACAAAGTAAGATGCTAAACCGAGATTGCTCTGGTGGGTTCTCATACTCCAAGAATTTGATGTCGTTATTCGTGATAAAAAAAGGAGCGGAGAATCTCACGGCCGACCATTTGTCAAGATTAGAGAATCCTCATCAAGATGATCTTGAGAATAAGGAAATTAATGAAACATTTCCTCTCGAGACACTTGGAATGATATCTTCACATAGGGATTCTAGTACCCCATGGTTTTCTGACATTGCAAACTATCATGCGGGGAATTTCGTAGTGAAAGGGATGTCGTCCCAACAAAAGAAGAAATTCTTTAAGGACGTTAAGCATTATTTTTGGGACGACCCCTACTTATTTTGGATTTGTGTGGATCAAGTGATTAGACGATGTGTTCACGGTCAAGAAGCCGTTGATATCCTCACGGCTTGCCATAATGGACCCACCGGGAGACATCATGGTGCGAACTACACCGCTAAGAAAGTCTTTGATGCCGGTTTCTTTTGGCCGATGATTTATCGCGATGCCAACGACATGGTGAAGTCATGTGACTCATGTCAACGTCAAGGCAAAATCTCACAAAAGGACTAAATGCCTCAAAATGCAATTCAAGTTTGCGAGATCTTTGACGTGTGGGGCATCGACTTTATAGGCCCGTTCCTGTCTTTACGAGGGAACAAATACATTCTCATGGCCGTTGACTACTTGTCTAAATGGGTTGAAGCAAAAGCGCTCCCCACTAATGATGCCCGAGTCGTCGTAAAATTCTTAAAATCTCTTTTTGCCTGATTTGGAACTCCTCGTGCTATAATTAGTGATCGCGGTACTCACTTTTGCAATGATCAATTCGCAAAGGTCATGCTTAAGTATGGAGTTACCCACCGTCTTTCTACCACGTATCATCCACAAACTAGTGGACAAGTGGAGGTTTCAAATCGTGTTTTGAAACGTATTTTGGAAAGGACCGTAGGCGAAAATCGAGCTTCATGGTCTGATAAGTTAGATGATGCTTTATGGGCCTTCCGTACCGCATTTAAGACACCCATTGGGTGCACTCCTTATAAGCTTGTGTACGGAAAGGCTTGTCATCTTCCTATTGAACTTGAACACAAGGCCTATTGGGCCTTAAAGCATTGCAATTTTGATCTCAAGTCCGCGGGTGATCATCGGAAAGTTAAAATGAATGAATTAAATGAACTCCGGGATCAAGCCTACGAGAACTCTTTAATCTACAAAGAGAAAACAAAGAAGATTCATGACTCCAAGATTAAGAACCGTGTTTTCAACGTTGGTGATCGAATTCTTCTCTTCAATTCTCGATTAAAGATTTTCTCAGGCAAGCTCAAAACCCGTTGGACCGGACCGTTCACCGTTACTCAAGTTTTCCCTTATAGAACCGTCGAGTTATCTCAAACCGACAGACCAAACTTCAAGGTGAACGGTCATAGACTCAAACATTATTTTGGAGGGGACATACCACCTATGGTTGTCCTAGATCTCCAAACCTTCCCCATGGACCACTAAATTCAGGGTCGAGTCAGGCTCGTGACCCGGTTAACAAAAACAAGCGCTTCTTGGGAGGCAACCCGTGTTTCTATCTTCTTTTTCTATTTTCTAATAAGTGTGACATGAGAAGGCTTTCCTCTTACTTTCTCGTGTTTCATGGCTTGTGTTTTATGTTCAGGATTGCCTCGGATTATGAAGACTCTCGTGCTCATAGTTTTGTCTATCGTTTACTAAAGCTTCTATCCTTTGCATGCTTATATATGGGAATCCGATATCATAGCTCTTATTGACTAATGTTTATCTATTAGCATAATTAATAAACATCTTTAGATTTACATAGAGATCCTTTTAAACATTGAGTACATTATTTAGTTCTAGTATGGGGGATCTATCGATTTGATTGTGCCTGCAGTCGTTGTTTTCACGTAATCTCATTTTTACCAACAAAATACAAAAAAAATGAAAAAAATGTAAAATTTTCGAAAAATAAAATAAGTGTTTTGTCATCATGTTTGACTTTCCTGCTGGGTAGAATAAGAATAAATTTTTACTCGATCGAGCGTGTTGAGCTCTTAGCTTTGTCCCTTAACCTTTATAAACTTGACTAAGCTAGTTTATTTGACTAAGCATTCGCGGATCTTTTTATTAAAGATTTTAAATTTGCGAAGAACGAGAAATGATAGAGTTAAATATAAGTTTGATGCTAAACAAGGATTAGTTGGATATCTTACAAGCTTTTTTCTCAATACTGTAATGCCCCTCATTTGGTCGGGAGTAATTGTGGCTTTTTCTCCCATAAGCTCCTAACCTGACTAATAATAAGTGCTATTTTCGTGGAAAAATTAAACATATAATCATACAATTTTTGGAAAATTTTGTAAGCTTTATTATTGTAGTCGATAACATTAATCTATTTAGTCTTAGTTCGCTATATGACTTTTTAAAATTTTATAAAAAAAAATTTTTCTATATTCTTCCGACGTAGAATAAATGTTGCAAAAAATAAAAATAACGTTTGTATATTAATAAGTAGAAACAATATCCCCGTCAGTTTACTGGATCTTGCCGGCTCACAACCGATGTTTCAGTCTTCATATAAGGCGGGGCGGGCTCGGTACATAATAATGAGACCACGACCTATTGCCGGCTCACAACCGTTGTGGTAGTCGGTTTAAAGGGTCGGAGTCGGTATAATATTGATGATTTTAGCAAAAAAAATGCTAATAGTTGTTGAAATATATAAGTTTATTTTAAATTCTCTTTTTCTTATATATAAATATATTTCTTGACTAAGACTAATTTGCTTTAGTTGTAGTTTTTCTATGTATAAACGGGAAGTCCAAGGGTTTTGAAACCAAGGTCCGTGGTCTCGTACTAGTCTCTGTGAGGTTTTGTCAATAAATCTGGTCACTTAGCCGCAAGGTTGGCGTCGCGATGCCGCAGCGAAAGTCGCTACATGGATTATCTCGCCTTCAAATATCAATATTCTTGAGGTGGATAGTGAAGCATAGGAAATATATGAACTTTACTTAAATAAGTTGATCCATGGTTAAAATTTTATATGAGCACACGTCCCCCCCCCCCAAATAAAAACATAATATATTATAATTGTCGGGAGTGAGAAAGTTTACAGTTGTTATTAAATATAAATAGTGTTAGATCTTAACTTATATTTATCGGTGATTTCGTTTTTAAGCTTGTTTGGGACAAGTGAAAAATCGTGTGTCGGGTGAATTTATCTCCTTTGGGAATTTTAGATGATGTGCTTCTTGTTATATTCACCCTAAAGGTTATGAAAAATAACGAAAGTTCCAGACATTCTAGTTAATAAAAAGAAAAGGAAAATCTTAAAAAATATGTGTAGGCAAGTAGTGTAGAATATTAAAAAAATGGTCAAAACGGGCTTTTATAAGCTATTGATTCTTTATTTCGTAGATGAAACACTTAGCTACGTTTTCGACGGTATTTTTTAGTCGAGGGGAATTAAGACTTCTTAGTTTTCTAAAGTGTTTAACTTATGTAGCTATGGCATGTGAGGACACGGAAATAGTTTAGTATGGGGTATTTTGGTATGTGATTAATTACACATTCCTTTTACCTAATAAAACGAGCCTAAAATGACTAAAATATATCATAAATGCATTGTATTTGTGTGTTTTGTGATTTATGATGATCAGTTAGGATATTCCTAAAAAAGGGCAATATAAAACATAGGCAAAACAGGACAAAAACCAAGCTACTGAGATTGTACATGAGCGTGGAAAAGATCAAAAGATGAGGTCTATGTGCATCTTATATGACCAACCCGTTGTACCCACAGTTAATGGACTGGATAGCCCATTTATGACTTGAAAGTATTACGCAAACCTTACAAGACCTAAATATAAAGCCTAAGTCTTAAAAATATCCAACGTCCACTTTCTGTTATTAAATACCCCGGCACCAACCAATTGCCAAACAAAAACCTAACAATAATACCTATGTAAATATTATGAAAATACAACACAAAACCATTATACGTTAGTCCTAGGGCTAACAGTTTGTCCCTGACTCTTTGCCACTCACCAGTTAGTCCTACTCCTATTTTTACCATAACCCCGTTACCCTTTACCCACCCTGTTTACTCAATCAAACAACTAAGAAAACCATTTACCCTCAAAAACATCACTATTCAACCATCCTATCATTTGCCCTGCAACCCGAACAAACCTCATTTTACCATTATTTTCCTAAGAATGACAGACACCTGGCCATTCCCGTGAATTTTTAATTGGCTGCGCGTCTTAGACAAGAATCAAGGGCTATGGATGAAGGCTTAAAGAAGCACAAAATAGATTCAATGGCTTAAGATTGATGGCCTTGGAGAGCACGGCTCAATCCTCTTCTCACAGAAGAAGAAAGACACACTCTCAAGGCTTAAGTTTCTCTATTCGGCTTTAAATAGAGGGTTTTTCACAATTTTATTTCTGATCTTATCTTATCTAGTGTTAGTTTTAATCTATTAGTACTTTTCGCTTATATTAGTTTTAGTTTTCTTATTGTATTTCCTTTTAAAAATAAGCTTGTACTCAGTTTCAAGAGTTTTTAATGAAGTTTTTTAAAAACAAAAGTTTTAGATTAAAAATCTGTTTAATGTTTATGCAACCTTATGTTTGAAAATGTTTTGATAAGCCTCATATAAGCTCTTGTTTAAACTGTTTTACTAAAGCAATTTGAACTTTTCCTTAGCTTATAGATTTTAAGCTAATTTCACTCAAAAGTCCACCCCTAAAAATACCTCAGCTTAACTTGGAAGATAAGCCAAACCTGAAGGCTTAGAGACCGTTTTACTAGCTTTGTTTTCATATATACAAGAGTAGAGCTTTTTTGTTGATAAGCTCGCTTCCGAGATTTATTGTCCTTTTGTTTAGAGATAGCAACTGGAGATATTAGTAAAGTTTTCTCTTTTTACTTTTCGCATTATTTACTGTTTTGCTTATTAGATTGCTTATCTTTTGCTCTTTACTGCTTATTTATGCTTACTTATGTTGCCTATTGCTTAGTGATGCTTGCTTATTGTTTAAATCTTCTTTGTTCATGATTTTGCATAAAACTGCCTTATTTAGCTTAAAACTGCTTATGTTGTTTGCTTATTGTTAAGTGCTTATCTCTGTGTTCTTATTGCTTATTTGTGCTTAATATCCGTATTTCATCATCTGTTTTCAAAAATCAAGGTTTACATAGATCTGTTTTGGCTTAAAATGAGTTTTCAAGAATTTAAAGGAGTGTTTGGCACAAGCAGCACTAACCCATGTTAGTGCTGCTTGAGTCTATTTTGACCCAAAAGCCAACTTTGAAAAGCTTTAAATAAGCCTTAAAGTCATTTTTCATATGTTTTTAATAGGTTTTGTTAAGTTTTAAAGTATTTTGTATCAAAAGTTGAAGTCTGCTAGTTTTATAAGTCTTTAAATCAGCTTATTAGCCAATGGTCTTAAAATATATTTGTGGTATGGTTTTTGTGTTTAAGATGTGGAATCTAATGCATCAAATTGATTTGTTTTGAATCATATGGTTTTGAAAAGTTTTGTTTTGAAAACAGTCAAGTATGCAGGTTTTAGTTTTAAAGGTTAAAAGTCAGTTTTTGATCTTCAAATTTAGGTTAGTTAATAGTTGTTTTAGGGTTTGAATTTGATATCATAAGCTTATTGTAGTATAAGCTCAATTTGTTTGAACTTATTTTGTAGTTTAGCTTTCATTTGCCTAGCTTAAATTTAGGCTGCAAATAACATTTAACTAAAAAAGGTCATAACTGAGTCAAGTTTTTGTTGGTCAACTTTCTATTTAGATTGATCTAGCTTATTTATCAGGTCTTAATTTCTAAAGTTTAGTTTGAATTTGCTTTGTGTTGAGTCATGATCATCATCGTTTTTTAGTTTTGTTTAAATTTGCTTTTGTGTCTATAAAATAAGCTCATATCTCTCATTTCTTTGCAAAAAGCCATAAAAATTAATGTTATATTTCTGTCATGTTCAGCTGCATTTTCTAGCTTATTTTCTAAACTTAGTCAGCCTAATTTAGCTTATTTATGTTATCTGAGTCTTGTGCTTTATCTGTTTTTAAATTTTAGCTTTTGCCTTTTGCTTATTAGTTAAGTAACTTAGCTCAAAAAGTGGTCTAAGTCCTTTAATCCTTCTTTAAGGTATGTTGTCTTTTAGCTTATCTATTGCTTTCAGCTTGTTTTTCTTTTGCTCATTCTCAGTCTTAAATGCTTATTAGGTGTAGGTTTAGATAAGTTTCAGCTTAGTTGCTTTTATTTTTGCTTATTAAGTCCCAAAAGGTCCATTCAGTCTTAGCTATTTGTCTAAGTTTAAAAACAAAGCAAAAAGCCAAACTGTCACTTTTGTTTTTGCTTAATCCAGCTTATTATAGATAAAAGCTGTTTTTCATTAAGTTGTTTTTTTTTATTAAGTTTTAGTGTTTTCAAAAAAGAAAAATTACAAATAAAGTTTTTTTCAATTAAATGGTAAGGTCAGTCTCCGAACCTGCGACCTCAACCTTAACATCACCAACACCTTAACACACCACACCTCTACCATCTGCGCCCTTGGGTCTTTTCTGTTAGACCCTTGGGGCATTTGGTATTTAAGGGTGTTTTGCAGCTTAAGCTTTCAGCACTTTTGGGCTTATTTCCAGCTTATTGAGAAAAGCTGTTGGACCCGTTTTATTTTTCCTATGATTAGATTAGTTCAAAGTACTTTCCTTAATTTTTTTCAGATTTTTATAAATTAGTTTAATATTTTTTATAATATTTTTAGATTAAATCTGTTTTATGCTATAAATAATCAAAGAATAAATATAATTCTTTTTTCTATAAATTATTCTTAATCATTTAGGTCCGTATAGAAATTAATTTTGCAATTTTTAGGATTAAAATTGTGAATTCTCCTTTAAGGTTTTAGTTGCCATTTTTAGTTTCCTGTTATCGTTTTTGTAGTTTAAATCTGTAATTGCTTTAAGTGGTCTGCCTTTATTTGGTTTTTTTTTTAATATTATATCAAATCCAAATCTTTTGTGTGTGTTCAATCAACGCGATCACGAACTGAACAACGATTCCTCCATTTCACACTCGTTGGGACTACTGACCCGGGAGGTTTTGAATTTTACTTTGGTTTAAAAGTAATTTTTGTCAAGACTTTCCTTCACTTTCTTCTTACTAATTTGAATATTCGGAGATTTTAGTTAATATATATATTATATATATATTTATATATTATATTGTATAGGGCTATGAGACTTTTATATCAAGGAGGGAGGACCCGAACATTCTCGACTGATCATTGCCCAACCATTGCAGAACTTCTTACCTGTTATTTTAGCTCAGGTTGGTTAACAAGGATATGTTGGGAAACAATTTGGTAATGTGGGTTAATGAGAAGTCTAGGAGAAACGTTACGAATGTGTGAGTCATATGGCAACGGGTGGTTGTTATATAAAAAGTTCTTAGCGTGTAGAAACCCTAAAGGAATATAATGTTCGTAAGGAGGTGATGTAGTTCTTACCAATGGCTTTGAGAAAATAGAGGTCCGTACATGATATGTGATGGTATGTAGTATTGACCAAAAAATAGTGAAATACATGCTAGTTCATTTTGGGGGTAAGGCTTTAAGTTGTGGAAACTCTCAGCTCGTGTTAAATCGGGAAGTTGTTGTTAGTATGTCATGAAATGACTTTAAGTTTATGATGATAGAAAAGTTTTGTCCTAGTCATGAGGTGCAAAAGTTGAAAACTAAGTTGTAGAATCACGCCATGGTCAGGGCTGGCCATGCTGTGTATACTGAGTTGGCTAGGTTAGTTCCACATTTGGTGACTCCAGATAGTAGGAAGATTGAGAGGTACGTGTATGGCCTTGCTCCACGGATCCGTGAGATGGTGGCAGCAAAGGAGCCAAAGACTATGCAGAAGGCTGTGCAGATTTCTGGTGCACTGGCCGATGAGGCTGTTAGGAATGGATCAATTAAGAAGGTTGAGAAAAGAGGAAATGTGGGGGAACCTAGAAAGGATAAGAATGGTAGGGATGATAATAAAAGGACTAGGACTGGAAATGTTTTTGCTACGACCGCAAACCCTGTAGGAAGAGAGAATACGGGTGTTTGGCCTAAGTGTACCACTTGCAACTCCTACCATGCACCTGGAGGGCCTTGTCGCACATGCTTCAATTGTAACCTCCCAGGTTATCTTGCAAGGTATTGTAGAGTTGTGCCTAGGAATGTGAACCCGGTAAATGTAAGGAACCCAACACCTGCTCGTGGAGCATGCCACGAATATGGTAGTGCCTACCATTTCAAGTCAGGCATAGGTTGTCTAGACTTGAAGTTAGGAGAGACAATGGACGGGGAGGGACAAACTGGTGTCTCAAACGAATAGTTGTTGGCTCGTAATTAACGGGGGTCAGTGGTCGATGGAATACGCAAGGGAACCAAGCTAGAGGGGTTAGGGATTCATCGTTGGGGTAGAGGAAGCGCTTGCCGTAGGAGTCCTAAAACAATTGTCTCACGGGTTAACGTTGTACGCTTTGAACATTCATGTTTGCACGCAGATCTTTAGCCTTTATTTATGACTTTATAAGGTGACCTAACTGTATAGCGCTTTGTTTCCACTACTTGGTATACCTCTGTTAGACTGAGCCCTAGTACTTCAATTAGGTTTCAGATATGATTGAGGATTGATGATATGTTAGCAGGTAGCTGTATGTGTGAGGATTTGATAGAGGTTAGTTAGAAGGGTTGGCACACACGCTGTAGATATATCGCGAGGTGTTAAATGTCGTCTGTCATCGCGCGTTGTTTTGAGACGTTTCAGGGTCATGGGAGTTTGTGTATGTGATTTATAGGTATGGTATTGGTGGTCGCGTAATCATAAGGCTCTGAAATGAATGTTTTGTGCATGATAGAGAGAAGAGAAGTTCAGTATAGGTAGTACTCCACCTACCTAGATGCAAGGTGCTTAGTGTCTTAGGTGATAAACTCCAGAAGAGGAAAAGCAAAAGAGACTTTGATGCGTGTTAAGGCTAGCGATCAAGAAACAAGAAAGAGATTGTTGTGGTATAGAGATTTTCCTAAGGTATTTTGGAATGTATTTAAAGATTGCACCTCTATTGGGAAAATTGAGTTTCGGATCGAGTTAATCCCTAGAGCTGTACCGATTACAAAGTCTCCTTATCATTTGGCACCTTTTGAATTGGAGAGTATATGGGACCAACTACATGGAATATCCAGGACAAATGTTTCATTCGACCATGCTCATGCCTTGGGGGAGCTCTTGCATGTTGTTTATGATAAAGAAGGGAGGGTTTGTTAGGTTAGGGTATGACTATAGAGAATGATACAATTGTTGATCATGTTAAAAATCGTTATTCGCTTTCTAAGATTGATGATCTATTTGACCAACTGCAAGGGTGGCAGTTTTTATTAAAGATAGATTTTAGGTCTGGATACCATTAGCTAAGAGTGCATGAGGATGACATTCCAAAGACTACGTTTAGAACTCGTTATGGACATTTTGAGTTCACAGTAATGCCCTTTGGTCTGACTAACGCACCAGCGGTATTCATGGACTTGATGAACAGAGTTTGTAGACCGTATCTTGATAAGTTTGTAACAATGTTTATAGACAATATCTTAATCTACTCTAAGACTCGAGAGGAGTATGTAGAACACTTAAGGTTAGTCTTAGAACCGCTCAAGAAGGAGAAACTGTATGCTAAGTTTTCTAAGTGTGAATTCTGGCTAAGAGAAGTGTATTTTCTTGGGCATGTGATAAATGGTAATGGGATTCATGTAGACCCTAGTAAGATCGAAGCTGTTAAGAATTGGAAAGCCCTTAGAACTCCGTCTGAGGTTCATTCGTTCTTAAGATTTGGAGACATTATATGTATGGGACAAAGGTGTGTCATCATCAGTCATAGTAGGCTTCTAGCATATTCTTTAGTTAAGAAATAGTTTGAATACGCACAGCGTCATTCGCTGGATTAGAGTTGTTAGTGATTATGATTCTGAGATTCGCTTACCATTATAGTAAGGCGGAATGGTGTCTTGGGTGGTGATGAATAAGTAGGAAGGATAAGAGCAAAACCTAAAAGAGTAGGCAGATATGAATACGACCCTATAGTAGGAGTACAAGGTTAGGATACTAGGGCTCAGAACGCGAGGTGTGGATGAGTTCTGCAGGTATTGCCAAAAGCTTTTGGATGAGATGATATAGAACAGAGAAGTGATTGGACTTTGTACTACTAGATCGAATATGGGAGCCTTTGAAGGTGATGTGAGAACCCTGAATAACTGGATGAAAGCCTATAAGGTCAAAGTACTCTGTACACCCAGGAGCTGATAAGATGTATTATGACCTTAGAGATAGGTATTGGTGGCCGGGTAGGAAGAAGGACATAGCTATGTATGTTTAAGTGTTTGACTTGTTTGAAGTTTAAGGCTGAGCATCAAATGCCATCTGGCTTGCTCTAGCAACCTGAGATTCCCGTATGGAAATGGGACAAAATAGCCATGGATTTTGTGACTAAGTTGCCTAGGACTAGTAGTGGGCATGACACAATCTGGGTCATTATGGACAGTGGACTAAGGTTTTATGCTCATTTTTACCTTTTGCGTAAGGATTTTAAGATGGATAAGTTGGTCTAGATTGTATGTGAATGAGATAGGTGCTAGAGACTATGGGTGTGTGATTCTCGATACATATAATGATCGTGATAGTTTATATAGGCGGGCAGTTAGCTATCTGCGTTTTTCTACGCATCATAGTTTTGGCAGTTCGCAGAATGTGCAAGAGGCATTAGAAGCATAAGTGGGTGTTAGAGTCATGAGTTTAGGCGCTTATTCAACGACCGCTACAGATACGTTTAATGGTACATGGATTCGTGAGTCGTGAGTTATTTGTTCTCCTTCACGACTTTGGCAACGACTCGCTCTAGAGCACCCCGTCCGCGTCTGATAGACTTCGTGGAACAGTTGGGATTTGGATGTTCATATTTCGTTGGTTGAGTTTTTGTATAACAATAGTTATTATTTTAGTGTGAGATGTGCTCCGTTTGAGGCATTGTATGGTAGAAAGTGTCGTTCGCCAATTATGTGGGTTGAGGTTGGAGAAGGTAAGTTGATAGGACCTGAGGTTAAGTGCAAAGAAACTTCTGCGAGTAGGTTTTCGTTCTCGAGATTAAATAAGATAGAACTTAAGGTTTACGCATTGACCGTTCTTAGAAAAGTTATACTGCTAAGAGGAGGAAACCTCTAAAGTTTAGTTTGGGTGACTATGTTTTGCTCAAAGTGTCGCCTTAGAAAGGTGTGGTACGCTTTGGGAAGAAAGGGAAACTAGCACCTAGATTTGTTAGACCTTTTAAGATTATTGAAAAAGTAGGCCCCGTAGCCTACAGGTTAGATTTGCCTGAGGAGTTAGATGGTGTTCATGACACGTTCCACGTGTCGAACCTTAAGAAGTGTTTGGCTGATCCATAACAATGCCATTCTCTTGTCATCCTTATGTCTGCCAAGTGACTTGGATGAGATCCAAGTTGATGCTATGTTAAATTTTTGGAAGAACCTGTGGTGATAGTACAGAAAGATTTTAGGAAGTTAAAAGCGGAGGTAAAATTTTATCCATTGTCAAGTTCGGGTTGGAATTCGATAACGTGGTCCTGAATTCATGTTGGAAACTGAAGATCAGATGATATTGAAGAAACCGCATTTGTTTTAGTGATGTTTGTAGCTGGAATTTTTGGGGCTCGAAATTTTTTATGGAGGGTAGATAGAATGTAACCTTGTTGCCCTTTTGGTTCTGATTATTTCATTTTTAGTCGTTTGGATAATTTTGGTGCTTCGTTGGTTAGTTTATTCAGATTTTGTACCGTGTTGACGGTGGTGATTTTATTAAGAATTGTGGTAATTTATGGTTTATTGTGAATAATAGTCCTTTTTAGAGGTTATTATTATGTTATTTGCATTCCGGATGGGTGTGGTACGCTTTGGCAAGAAGGGGAAATTAGCACGTGAATTTTGAGAAAAGGCGGAAAAACGAGTCCCGACACGTCCGTTAATGTCCAAATGAGTTTTGAAGGGTTTAAAGTGTAAATATGTCGTGTAAATACTCTAGGTTAATGGAAAAGTATTTTTAAGGTGAATAAAAATGCTAATTAACTTTGGGGAATAATTTACGGTTAAGTTTTACGAGCTTTTAAGTGATCCCGACACAAAAACGACACCCCGAACCCCCCTTGGATACCATGGCCGGTTCAAGTCTCTTAGGAGACAAGGATGCCATATTTTTAGCTAAAATGTTCCCACTTGTACACATATATTCCATTTACAACCAACATCCCATTCATTCTCTCATTTTAGTTTTCAAAAAAAACACACACTCATAAGTGTGTGTGTGTGTGTGTGTGTGTGTGTGTGTTCGTCCGCCACCAACCACCACAAACCACCATAGATTTTCCAACTTTGATCAAGAACGTGATATTCCGGGTTGATACGAGTATTTGGGTATTCATTTAAACAACGTTTGGGTTGTCCGGTTCGTGTCGAAATCTACATTTTTGAAGATTTTCTTGTAAGTTTCCAAATTTAAATTTCGTTTGTCCTTTTGGGTTTATATTGATGCATAGATGTTAGTTGTACAAGTTGATCGTCGTAAAAATCGATTTTTGGAAACGAAATGAATAAAAGGGTGCGTTTAGGGCTCGAATAAAAAGGAATAAGGACAAGGTTTTGTTAGTTTTGATATTGTGGTCGTGATGGTTGAGAAACATATATTGCTAGATAGCTTATTTTGTATAATAGCTTGTATAGCTTAGTTTGTGGGCTTTTCGTGACTTATTTTGAGCTTATGTGCTCACGTAATACTATAAAATCACAAGGGAAGTGATTTTTATTATTTTCGTGATATGGCGTATGTTCGTGGACTATTTTATAGCTTATGGTAGTAACCAAATACTATACGTAGCTACTAGCTTATTTTTAAGCTTACAAACTTGATTTTTGAGCTCTTGGGCTCACGGCTCAACGTGGCTTATTTGTTGGCTTATTTTGGTCCGAGTTATTTTCTACTTATTAGTATGAGCGTATGTATATAAATAGACCTTATTTTTGGGCTTGAATCGTATTTTCGACGTATAAATACCTTATTGGACCTTTGTTGGGGCCTTAAAGCCCAATAAGCGATATTTAGTCGTTTTAAGAATTTTTGACGAACTTTTGAAAGTGAAATGTATTTATAAAGTGATATTGAACGTTATTTTGGGAAAAATGTTTTAGTAAACGTTAAATATTGAGATTTTGGAATTTTGTCGAAAAAGTATCGAAATGGTGAAAAATGTTGAAATCAAGGTTTAAAATCTTGGAAAACGTTATATAAACGTACGGGTCATGTCGAAATTTCGTAAAAAGTTTATACTTAGAAAGTTTCACTTAAGAATATGATTTGGTTTTTAAATAATAAAAAATTATTTTATTATTTTATTTATTTTAAAAAATTCACTAAAAGACGAAAAATATAATTTTTTTGAAACTTCTCTAATATGTCTATTATGAGTAAACTTTTCATTTTCAACCATATTATAATTATTTTATTAGGAACTAAAGGTACCGAATGGACTTATCGAGATATATTTATCATTATTTATTATAAATATTTACTTATATTACTTAGCTATTTTTTAAATAGTATAAGTATGTATTGTTGGGATATCGGATTGATAAGATATTTTGGGATGAGGCGTCAACCATCACACCACTAAATTGTTATGGGTAATTGTACAACGCATCTAGCCTCTATGCATCAAACGTGAAGACTGTTTTGGAAATAAATGATTTAATGGGACATTAATTGGACTAGGTCGTGTGCGGACGTCGTTGCATTTGCTTGTGTGATTGAGATTTGGTTGCTTAAGACTTGCTTGAGGTGAGTTCTCGTAGCCCCATTTTTCTACTGTTTTTCCGTTGGGGGAAAATGATACTCAAATGTGTTTTGAACTGTTTTGAAATTTGACTGTGCGAAATGTGGTTTTGTTTTTGGGACAAGATATGTGCTTATGACTGCTATGTGAATATTATGTGTTGCATGATTATTTTGGATCGGAGGGGTACGCCTACCCCAGTATTTGTGTGGTTATTGGATCGGCTGGGTACGCCTACCCTAGTATGTGTGAGGTCCTGCCCTAATCTAGTGCTCCAGCTGGTAGGCCCTTTAGGTGCGTAAGTGACATATTTGCTACCGGACTAGCGGTGATGCTAGGATGGTTCGACTAGCGGGTAAGCTAGGTCGAGTTTTACATGATTAGCGAGGATGCTAAGTCATGGGTGCTTCTCATATATTCACTGTCATATTGCACTTTTGTCCACTGTTTTGAGATATTGGCACAACTTTTGGGTTTAAGGTGAAACCTACGAGCTCACCAACATTATTGTTGATGTTTTCGAGTATCATTTTCAGGTGAAGTGAAAGATAAATAGTTAGTGTTATGTGATAGCAGGCTTAGAAGCATCTCGTGTAGATTTTTTATGTGAAGCCTTGCTTGTTTATTTGTTTGGCTATTTGTATTTAGAAGTTCTAGTTTAAGTTTGGATTTGGACCCCTCTGTGGGCATTTGAAATTTGTAAGAGATTTTGGATTTAGTTATGATTTGGGACATCACTCGAGGTTGTTCGAGGTGGATGGTCTTCGTAACACTTGAAGTTTATGCATTGTAGTTTTCTCTATATTGTATCTTGTGTTATGATTGATCTTTGTGTTGCATTCTCGAGTTTCCGCCATTGTCAGGGTGTGA
Organism: Tanacetum coccineum; assembly: GCA_026074375.1. NCBI lineage: Eukaryota > Viridiplantae > Streptophyta > Magnoliopsida > Asterales > Asteraceae > Tanacetum > Tanacetum coccineum. The sequence continues at coordinate 15,950 of BQNB010077488.1, read as the reverse complement.
CAGCAAGCAACCCTGAGCTCTCGTTTTGTCACCTCCGTAAACAAAAAACATATCTTTAGTATAACGAAGATACTTTAGAATATTCATAACAGCAGTCTAGTGTAGATCGCCTGGATTCTGTTGAAATAGGCTTGTCATGTCTTGAGCGAACGCAACATCAGAGCGAGTGCATCTTACATCATACATAATAGATCCTACAGTCGAGGCATAAAGAACTCTTTGCATGCGCTTCACCTCAGCAGGTGTTGAAGCACCTTGTGATTTACATAATTTTGGCTTATCTTACATCTTGTAACATTGGAATGTGATTTCCCATGATTAATATGTCATCGACATACAAGATCGAGAAAGTAACATTACTCCCAATAGCTTTCTTATATATGTCTCATCATGGTTTTGGGTGAAACCAAATTTCTTGATTTCATTATCAAATCATTTATTCCATTGCCTTGATGCTTGCTTAAGTCTATAAATGGAACGCTTAAGCTTGCATTTTGGATTGACAAAACCTTCAAGTTTCACCATATAGACCTCTTCAAAGAGATGTCCATTGAGGAAAGCAGTTTTGACATCCATTTGCCAAATCTCATAGTCATAAAAAGCAGCTATGGCTATAAGAATCCTAATAGCTCTAATGTCTGCAACAAGAGAGAAGGTTTCTTCATAATCAACCCTATAGCTTTGAGTGAAGCCCTTTGCTACAAGACGATCTTTATAGGTGTGTATATTGCCATCCATGTCAGTCTTCTTTTTGAAGAGACACTTGCTACCAATGGTTTTACCGTTAGGAGGAAGATCGACTAAGTCCTAGACTTGGTTATCTTTCATGGATTGCATTTCCACATTCATAGCAGCAAGCCTTTTGTCAGATTCAGGATCTAACAATGCAGCTTTGTAGTTAGCGTGTTTATTAAGATCCCCCAACTCATGCTACTAAGCATTAATGTATAAGCACATATGATCTGGGGTATTTTGTGTCCTTGTAGACCTACGAACGTGAATGATATCACTTTGAGGTTCATTAATTTCTTGATCATCCTCATCATGATGTAAGCTAGTATTTTCAAAAGGATGCATATCTTCATCATGAATTATTTCAAGATCTTTTAAACTCCCACTTGCTTCTTGAGTTATAAGGCTATTCTCAAAGAATTCAGCATTCCGAGCAACAAGTACCTTGTTCTCAGGTGGGTAGTAGAAGGAGTTACCTATTGTTTCTTTTAGGTATCCTACAAATATACACTTAATAGATCTGGGTTCTAGTTTGTCAGGTTTGGTAAGTGTATCACGCTTAACAAGTGCCTTACAACCTCATAATTTTAACTAAGGCATCTTAGGGGGTTGCCCATGCCATACTTCGTATGTTGTCTTTTCAACCTTCTTAGTTGGACCCATGTTAAGAATGCGAGTAGTAGACTCGAGGCCATAATCCTAAAAGGACTTTGGAAGAGTTGTTTGGCTCATCATGGAGCGAACCATGTCTAGTAGGGTTCTATCCTTTCTCTTAGACACACCATTGTGTTGTGGTGTATATGGAGGAGTGCAATGGGTTATAATCCCATGCTCCTTAAGATGATCCAAAAACTCTTGACTCATATATTCACTTGCACGATCAAAATGTTGCAATTTTATGGTCTTCCCGAGTTGGTTTTCTACTTCCTTTGAAACACTTTAATGGTTTCAAATACTTCATGTTTATGTTTCAGCAAGTAAACACAACTATAACGACTAAAGTCGTCAATGAAGGTGACAAAGTAGCTAGCTCCTTGTCTTGACACAGTTCTAAATAGACCATATACATCGGTGTGTATTAGTCCAAGTAAATCGTTAGCCCTTTCCATTTGATGTGAGAAAGGTTTACGTCTCATCTTACCAGACTAGCATGAGACACATCATGTTTCAGCCTCTCAATTTGTTTCTTGCTTATATGTCTAAGACGACAATGCCACAAGAGAGTAGAGTCCAAGTTTAACTTGGCTCTTTTATTGCTTACAACATAAATAGAACTATCATTAAAATTAGCACAATGTAAATCAATTTCATATATACCATCACGTGGAATCGCATGAAAATAATGTAAACCATCTTTAGAAACAGAAATTCCATTATCAATAAAGCAGTTCACAAAACCATTGTCTTTCAAAAGAGACAATAAAATAATTCCTCTAGTAATAGAAGGAGCATAATGGCAATTATTCAAAATAACCACTAATCCACTTGGGAGATATAAATGAAAATTTCCAATAGCTTCAATAGATGTACGATGACCTTTGCCTACGTATAGGTTCAAAGCTCCTAGCTTTATTTTCTTACTTTCACTGAGACCCTGAGTAGTATTACAAATATGAGTACCACAACCCGTTTCATAAACCCAAGATCTATTAGGAAAAGAATAGAGTTCTATTGTAAGGATACCTAAAGTACTATCTCCTTGAGATAACTTTTTTTTGTTCATTAACTCGGCAAGATACCCGGGACAGTTCCTTCTCTAATGACCTACCTCACCGCATTAGTGGCATGTCGCATCCTTAGCAGGATTATCCTTCTTTGGTGGAGGGGGAATCTTGGACTTAGGAGCATAAGCAAGCTTAGTCTTTCCTTAACAATCCTAATTATCCAAATACTAATAAACACAGATATAAATGAGACAATTAGCTGGAAGCAGACCTATATTCTTAGTATGTTCAGAATTCTTATTGAAAGGTAATGCCTTTGTAAAAGGATCAACTCCATTGTCATCTGTGTGAACTTTTTACAGAACTATATATCATCAAATTTATCACTTCACGAAGATAGTGAACTTTGGCACGATAATATCTAGCACCTTTAGTGATTACTGGTTCATTAGCTATAGTAATGGCTTCGGTATTGTCGCAATACATCTTCGTAGGTACTTCATTTGTGGGAAGAACACTGAACCCATAAATGAACTTCCTAATCCATACATCCTCCTTAGAAGTGTCCAAAGCAACTATATACTCAGCTTCTTCACATGAGGTTGCGAGGATGCTTTGCTTTGTACTCTTCTAGTCAACAGCACCTCCATTAAAAATGAATACATATCAAGTCTAAGACTTAGTGTCATCAACATCTGTCAGATATTCAGCATCAGTGTAGCAAGCAACTCTGAGCTCTCATTTTATGTCACCTCCATAAACAAGAAACATATCTTTAGTATGGGTTCCCATGGAATCTGTTAAAATCGACTTGTCATGTTCTGAGCGAATGCAACATCAGGGCGAGTGAATATTACAACATACATAATGAATCCTACATTCAAGGCATAAAGAACTCTTTGCGCTTCACCTCGGCAGGTGTTGAAGCATCTTGTGATTTACATAATTTTGGCTTATCCTGCATGGGGATACTTCCACGCTTGGAATTCTCCATATGAAATCTTTTCAAGTTCTTCTCAATATAAGCACTTTGACACAAACCAATTAATCGCCTTGATCTATCTCTATAGATTTTGATTCCAAGGACGTATGAAGCTTCCCCTAAATCTTTCCTAGCAAAACACTTCCCAAGATAGGATTTTACATCTTGTAACATTAGAATGTGATTTCCCATGATTAATATGTCATCGACATACAAGATCAGGAAAGTAACATTACTCCCACTAGCTTTCTTATATACACATGGATCATCACGGTTTTGGGTAAAACCAAATTTCTTTATCTTGTCATCAAACCTCATAGGTTTGAGTGAAACCCTTCGCTATAAGACGAGCTTTATAGGTGTGTATATTGCCATCCATGTCATTCTTCTTTTTGAAGAGCCACTTTCTACTAATGGTTTTACTGTTAGGAGGAAGATCGACTAAGTCCCAAACTTGGTTATCTTTCCTGGATTGCATTTCCACATTCATAGTAGCAAGCCATTTGTCATATTTAGGATCTAACAATGCAGCTTTATAGTTAGCGAGTTTATTAAGATCCCCCAACTCATGCTCATCAGCATCGATGTATATGCACATACGATATGGGGCATGTTGTGTCCTTGTGAACCTCGAACGTGAATGATATCACTTTGAGTTTCATCAATTTCTTGATCATGCTCATCATGATATAAGCTAGTATTTTCAAAAGGATGCGTATCTCCATCTTAAATTATTTCAAGCTAGTTGTTAAGAACATTTTAAGTAAGACATCTTAGGGGCTAGCCCATGCCATACTTTGTATCGTGTCTTTTCAACCTTCTTAGTTGGAACGATGTTGAGAATGCGAGCAACATACTCAAGGGCATAATCCTAAAAGGACTTTGGAAGAGTTGTTTGACTCATCATGGAGCGAACCATATCTAGTAGGGTTCTATTACTTCTCTCAGACACACCATTGTGTTGTGGTGTATATGGAGGAGTGTGATGGGTAATAATCCCATGCTCCTTAAGATGATCCAAAAACTCTTGACTCGTATATTCACCTCCATGACCAGAACATACCGATTTTATGGTCTTCCCGAGTTGGTTTTCAACTTCCTTTTGAAACTATTTAAAGGTTTCAAATACTTCATGTTTATGTTTCAGCAAGTAAACATAACCATAATGACTAAAATCGTCAGTGAAGGTGACGAAGTAGCTAGCTCCTTGTCTTGACACAGTTCTAAATGGAGCACATACATCGGTGTTTATTAGTCCATGTAGATCCTTAGCCCTTTCCACTTCATGTGAATAAGGTTTACGTGTCATCTTACCAGACAGACATGAAACACATTTATCAAAAGACTCAATGTCAGTTGAGTTAAGAAGTCCATCATGCTGCAATTTCTTAGTTCGTTTATGTTGTGTGATTTTTACAAGTTTTAAATTTATAATAACTAGAAATATCAATTTTTACTGAAAACACAACACTCGGGCAAGTATACCCTATCGAGTGTAATATAGTATTAGGTAAGTCTAGGTCATTCGGCGGGAATTGAAGTTTTCAGAGTTTGTAATTAAGCTGCTAAGGCTAAAATGATTGTCACGGATCAAATTAACCAAATCGTGCATATATCGAATATTGTAAAGAAAATAATGAAGAGATGATTCAAACAAATGATTAAAGTATGTTTGTTTAGGCAATGATCACTAAGACATAAAGTGTTTAGGATAGTGTTTATATGTTTAGAGAATAAAGATATCACGAGTTACAAATCCTTTCGACCTTTAAATGTAAATAGTGGTTATATCGATTAATAACAACAAATCCTTTCAACCTTTATAAGTTATTATAACCAATATATTAAGTGGAATGATTAAACACATATATAAAAGAACCCTTTCGGCCTATATTCTTGTATAAAATATGTTTTACCAACTCAATAAACACATATCTAAACGCTCCATATCAAAGATCACATATTGCCCAAACAAACACAAGATGACTACTCCATGATCAAAGAAGTAAAAAAACACATAATATTCATCATGAATTCAGTAAAGATCATATTCAAATGATAAACAAGATTTATACCAACTTTAAGAGAAAATGTTTGATGATTTCACAAGTTTTCCCAACGAAAACTTTATTATATTCAAAGTAAACCCGAAAACTATGAACAATTCTGTCACAATCGCTTATAGATTCGAATTACACTTCAATGTTACTTCCTTGGATGGATTAAAATATGGAAATTGATGGTGGATAGTGGTGGTAGTCAATGGTGGTGATGGTGGTTTGAAGGGTGTTTGGATCCTTGGTTTGTCAAGCCAAGATCATAAAAAATCCCTATTTTAAGTGTTCTAAACAAACAAGAATGATTTGTGTGAGAGTGTGTGGAATGAGGGAGCCTAGGAGGGTATTTATAGACTGTTCAGGGGTCCAAAACCACTGCACAAACTTGTTTGTACGCCGCACTTCGGGTGTTAATGCTATTTTCATTTAATGCCTTTAATTCATTCCACCGCCTCAAAAGTGCGCCGCACTTTGGCCAAAACCGCTGCACTTTGTTTATTTTCAGTTCGTGGCCTTATTCAAGGTTGTAGATAATTTAATTCCGCTCGCGTTTCCTCTTGAACCAACTAAAACGGAGTTCGTATGACCGAGTTATGGCCAAAACAATGGACAGGTGTCGGGAAGCATCCAGCTTTAGTTATTTCTTCGTTTAAGCTTCAAATCTTCGTGTATTCTTCCGTTTTCTTCCACGGAGTTCATAATGTAGCAATACGTCGCAAGTGTCAACAACAACCCAGCTCTTATTCATTACTTTTCTTTTTCTTCGCTTTTTTCTCTTTTTTTACGATTCATTTTTTTTCACTTTATACTTTTTTTCAATTTTTTTCTTTCTCTCTCTTTTTTTACTCACTATAACTAAAAATTCCCCCACTTGAGATCAACATACACCATAAAAAATATGAAACATGAAGTCGCGACTCTTAATCTTTGTTGAAACGGCACAACACTCACAACAAGGTGCGAACAAACTATCAACGAAAATCAACCAATCGTACCGGTCAAGCAGCAACCAACATTGGGACTTTTGACAAGGGGTAAGGTTATGCTAATGGTTATATATTTTTGTATATTTTTTTAGTGGATGAGAAAAATGAATAGAATGGCTTAACGGGTTAAACTAAGGATATCTAGCACTAAAGATGAGTGTTAACATAAGGGTTTTATTTGGGTGGTTAGCTAATCAGTGTAATTAGCTAAAAGAATAAATAACATGACATGGATGGGCTAATTTGGGTTAAATCTTAAGTTGCCTCTTTATCATATAAAAATACCTATATCACGCGAGCGTTATCTCACTGCGGTCTCGTAATGATTTTAAGCACAAGTTCTAGAATCAATAAATCACCGACACACTCATATAATTTTAGACCGATACCAATGCTTCAGAAAAGGCGACAAACTACAAATACACAGCCGTAATGACGGATGAGACACTTGCAACTGCATTCAAACCTTAACTCGAGAAAGCTAAAGGCAAAAATTATCTTAGGTATCAAAGATGGATACCCGAATTCCTTAAGATCTAAAGGCGAACCTTATATTTTTTGGGTGATTGGTATAAATGCGTAAGTAATGTCATCGATCCTGAGTTGAATCTGCTTTATCAATTGGGGCACATCTCTGGTTTTAAAACTTTATTTATTATTTTATTATTTTTTACTACGTTTTATTCTAATATATTAACCTAATTGGCAAAATAAATTCAAAAACAAGATTAGATTTTTATATTACAGAGGGCGAACAAAAGTTTATACTTTTAATAATGAGTCTGATTTTCCAATTTATTTTCCCCCACACTTAAGTTGAGCAATATGCGTAATTAGAAAATAAGTTAAAAGTAGGATAATGGGAGAAATAAATATAAGGGAAACGAGAATTCCCGGGGCTCATAAGTGCTTGGTTGAATTCTGAAAGATATGACGCTAAACGAAATGCCAAGCATGTGAATTTTACCACATGTAATATACTGATCCAAATATATCATTCCTCGCGTGTAATATTACCACCAATCAAAGCTCCACTTATTTATTTAATTTGCAAAATAAACAAAACTATGAAAACTGTAAAATACTAAAGCGCACTTTTGTAGGCACCACGGTTGCATTTAACATATGCAACAAGCCCTTTTTTATATACTTTTATTTATAGGTTTATTATTATTACTATTACTATAATTACTATTGTTACACTTAACTTGATTTAAGATTCATTGACAACACGGTTCAAGTGGGAGTGAACCACTTTTAAAGTTTGAGGGTACAAGATTTTTGGGATGTACTCACAAAATGGATATCCTTTTGTTTCGACCATATGATATCCCTTTTTGATATTTTAAATGGTCGATCTTTTTCTATTTTATTGTTAACGATGATAGGAGGCGGAGGATCTTTTTGAATTTTCAAAGGATCATCGGACTTTTCACTCCCGGTGGATACGGAATTCACGTGCTCAGTTTGAGCTTGAGGGGGAGGTGGTGGTTCAGTCCTATCAATTTGTTCTGAATACTTAGACCACTCATCTATTTTTCTTTCCATGTTTTTAAATATAGTTTAAAAATTATTTTCGTTTTGCTTCATCTTTATAATCATATTGTTAACATTGTTCTTGACAAACATATTTGAAACTCTTTGACCATCCAAGAATTTAATGATTGATTTTTCGAGATCGTCTCTATCAAAAAGTTTACCATGAACAGTTCTCATACTACGAATACATCTTTTGAAATCTTCGAGATCATTTTTCATATCATTGTTTAATTCTGTGAGCGATTTCTCGGAATCATTAGGATCATGATGGGATTGACAAGAATAAGAGAATCATAGAGAAATTCGGTTCTATGATAACCTTCAATTGATGGAATTTACCTCATTACGTTCACATAACACTCGCGTGTCATCGTGTCATCGTTCATGTGTTTTTAAAATCATTTCCATCTCTAAGGTCATTATATTTGTTATGCATATCTTGTAATTCTTCTTTTAGGCTTGTAAATTGAGAATCCATTTTTATAGTTAGAGCCTCCAATTTTTTTATTAATCGAGAATTATCATTATTACTATTACTTCTATCGGTGAAAGCAGCAGATTTTTGATGATGTTCATTTTTAGATTTAGTAGACCAATCAAGTTTGAAAAGAACTTTGTCATCAAGAAATGGAAAAGCTTGAATAGGACTTTTGTAAAGGAAGATTCCTCCGGCTGTTTCATTTAGGATTCCTTGAGTGGATTCGTCTAGACCGTGATAGAATATTTTAATAATAGCTTCTTTGGTCAGTCCGTGCCCATGGCATTTTCAAAGCATGTTCTTCAGTCGTAACCAAGCGTCGGTTAGACATTCAAATTCGTTTTGAGAGAAATTTCTGATTTCAAGGAAAAGACGGTTAAATAATGAAGGTGGAAAGAATCGGCTTATAAAAGCTCTTCTTATTTGTTCCTACTATGTTATAGATTCTTCATTAAGTTCGTTAAACCTGGTTTTAGCTTTATCGGATAGGGAATAGGGAAATATCAACAGCTTGACATCTTCGCTTTTAGTTTCACCATATTTGAACATGTCGCAGATTGCGAGGAATTTACAGATGTGGTCATGCGGATCGGCCCTCAATTAACCTTTGAATTTAGTTTACCGAATCATTTTCAAGTGGGTATTATTGATAACAAAGTTGTCATCAACATCGGATCAAATAATGGCAGAATTAGGAGTCGGTGCTACAGTCTTAGCACTTTCCCACATGGGTTGATCATCAGGATCGAGATTTATTAATTCTTGTGGTGGTGAATTAGGTTGGGATTCAACATCTTCTTTGGATATATTTAAGACAAAAACTTCATTAACGGAAGAATGTTGAGTTGAAGATTTGAGTACCTCAACCAGGACATATTCTTTTTGGATAGTTTTAATTTTACAAGTCTTCTTTTTCATATTTTTATTTAATTTAGATAATGGTTTTACGAGTTGTTTTCTTCAAGATCATGGATTTATACATACTTTAAGAGTTTTGCAAAAAGACATTTTTTGACATATATATATTATATTATATAATTGAGACTAATATATTTATATTTTTATCTTTTTATATTTTTATATATATTAGATATATTATAGTTTTTATTATATACAGAAAATAAGGATAAATAGATAAAAGATTTTTTTTTACTAGATAGATAAGTACGGCGAACTTGAGAAAAAATGCGCCGGATTTTCTGGAAATTTTATGTTTTTAGTTTTTATTTTTAGGTTATTACGACGAACGAAAGAAATAAAATAGAGCTAACAGAAATTAAATATATTCAACTTGCGAAAACAAACAATCTAAAGCATATAATTAAAATGATTTGAAAAATAAGGTTTTTGGTTTTGGTTTTGATTTTGAAACAAATACTGCTGGTGGAAAATTTGCAGAAAGTGCGGCATATTTGGTTAAAGTGCGGCGTACTTTCTGGGTTTACAGGAAAACCGGCGCACAAATATAATATGCATCGTACTTCCTGGAGAAAAAATGATTTTTTGGTTCAATTTGCCAGAAAACTATATGGCGAGTTTGCAAATTTTGTTTTGCAAAACAGTAAATAACTTGATAAGAAACAAATTAACACCAAAATCAAACAAACAAACTGATAACAACTTAAACAATTCCCCGGCAGCGGCGCCAAAAACTTGATGTGTGTTTTTTACAAGTTTTAAATTTATAATAACTAAAAATACCAATTTTTACTAAAATCACAACACTCAGGCAAGTATACCCTATCGAGTGTAATATAGTATTAAGAAAGTCCAGGCCGTTCCACGGGAATTGAAGTTTTCACAGTTTGTAATTAAGGTGCTAAGGCTAAAATGATTGTCACTGATCAAATTAACCAAATCGTGCATATATAGAATATTGCAAAGAAAACAATGAAGAGATGATTCAAACAAATGATTAAAGTATGTTTGTTTAGGCAATGATCACTAAGACATAAAGTGTTTAGGATAGTGTTTATAAGTTTAGAGAATAAAGATATCACGAGTTACAAATCCTTTTGACCTTTAAATGTAACTAGTGGTTATATCGATTAATAACAACAAATCCTTTCGACCTTTATAAGTTATTATAACCAATATACTAAGTGGAATGATTAAACACATATATAAAAGAACCCTTTCGGCCTATATTCTTGTATAAAATATGTTTTACCAATTCAATAAACACATATCCAAACGCTCCATATCAAAGATCACATATTGCCCAAACAAATACAAGATGACTACTCCATGATCAAAGAAGTAACAAAACACATAACATTCATCATGAATTTAGTAAAGATCATATTCAAAGGATAAACAAGATTTATATGAACTTCAAGAGTAAATGTTTGATGATTTCACAAGTTTTTCCAATGAAAACTTTATTATATTCAAAGTAAACCCGTAAACTATGAACAATTCTGTCACAATCGCTTATAGATTCGAATTACACTTCAATGCTACTTCCTTGGATGGATTAAAATATGGAAATTGATGGTGGAGAGTGCTGGTAGTCGATGGTGGTAATGGTAGTTTGAAGGGGTGTTTGGATCCTTGGTTTGTCAAGCCAAGATCACCAAAAATCCCTATTTTAAGTGTTCTAAATGAACTAGAATGAATTGTGTGAGAGTGTGTGGAATGAGGGATCCAAGGAGGGTATTATAAGCTGTTCAAGGGTCCAAAACCGCCATACAAACTTATTTGTGCACCACACTTCGGGTGTTAATTCTATTTTCATGTAATGCCTTTAATTCTCTCTACCGCCTCAAAAGTGTGCCTCACTTTGGCCAAAACCGTTACACTTCATAATTTTTAGTTCGTGGTCTTTTTCAAGGTTGTAGATAATTAAATTCCGCTTACGTGGCCGCTTAAACCAACTAAAACGGAGTTTGTATGACCAAGTTATGGCCAAAATAGTAGACAGGTGTCGGGAAGCATTCAACTTTAGTTATTTCTTCATTTAAGCTTCAAATCTTCGTGTATTCTTCCGTTTTCTTCCACGACACATCACATGAACCTACAATGACAAATATATTTTATTCTATACCAAAAGTTCTTATATTTAACCAAAATAGATATATAAAAACATTGATAACGCATATAAAAACATGTATAATTTGAACGTTATCTGTTTCTTGCTTATATGTCCAAGACGATAGTGCCACAAGAGAGTAGATTCCAAGTTTTACTTGGCTGTTTTATTGCTTACAGCATAAATAGAACTATCATTTGAATTACCACAATGTAAATCAATTATATATATACCATCATGTGGAATCGCTGTGTGTTTTCGGCATGATTTCGTTTGACCTGCAGGTGGAAACGCATATGAATATAAAGTAACCATTTTAGAATATAGGAAATTCCATTATGTCACACATCAAAAGCAGTTCCAGCCAAAATCCATTGTTTTTAAATTCAAGAGTAAAACACTTAATAATATATCCCCTAGTACTAGAAGGAGCATAATGACAATATGCTAAACATAACCACTAATTTACCTATGGGGAGTCTTAGATGAAATGTTTTCAAAGATGATTCCCAATGCATATCTTGTTCAAAGAGGATGGTGGAAACAAAGACCATGCAGAATGACCATTGCCATAAACGTACAATGTTCGCATACAAGCTCCCTAGGATATCAGTTTCTTAATTCTCCTAAGTCCCTGAGTAGTATTAAGTTGTAAGTTAGTACTTCTACCCAGGCACTTAAACCCGTAGGACCCTTCTACTAGGAAAGAAGGAATTAAAGTTCTAGTGTAAGGATACCTGAAGTACTAGCTCCTTGAGATAGCTTCTTTAAGTTCATCAACTCAGCGAGATACAAGGGACAATTCCTTCTCCAATGACCTACCTCACCGTATTGGTGGCAGGTCGCGTCCTTTCTAGTTCTGGAGTATTCTTTACGGATGTCTTGTTTAGTAACTTTTTGGTTTAGACGGGTGAATAGGTTTGCATTTTAGACTTTTAGCCGTCACTGTCACTTATGCACAAGCATTTTGTCTTTCGCTTAACAATCTAATTATCCAAATTACTAATTTTAACAACACCAGATTTACATTAGAAAAGGATCAAATTAGCTGGAAGACAATGAACCCTATATTTATAAGTATGTTTATATGTTTTTATGTTTTACCTTGAATGGCTGGTAGAGATTGCTCCTAGCATTGAATAATTTTGATAGGTAATAGGCCTTTGTATAAAGGATTTACTTTACCTGAGCTTGTTACCGTGAGTCAATATGTTGTGTTGATACTTTTCCAGAATATCTATTTTGCTATTTATCGCCCATAAATTAATCGATCCATACTTCTGATGAAGCATCATATTTGTATGTAAATATATTGGGGGTAACCGAATTCAACGAACGAGGGTCGTTACATGTTTTATGCACCTGTTGGTGTCTCGTGGGCCTGGTTCCATTAGTTAGATAAGGAACGTACCGATTGGGTCGGGCGAGGCTATTGTCTTTGTAGACATCAGTCTAGAGGTACTTCACGTTTTTTGGTTTTAAACACCGGCCCCTTGTTGGAACGGACTTTGCTTTATACTTCCGCCTTGTGAAAGCAGTCCAACAAAGAGAATATATCTTCCGCGCTTCTTGCATACAGATCCGAAGTGTTTTTTGTAGTCTATCTTCTAATTCAAAGATCTAGCAACCTCCATTTAAAAAAACAAATTACTTATGTTCCACTGTGATAACTATAGGTGTACTCATCATCTTTCACATATATGGTGGTAGCGTCACAATGTAAGCAAGACAAACTCTTAACGCTCTCGTTTTATGTAACCTTTATAAACGAAAGATTCCATTTACTAATTTTATTTTTGATAGAGATACTAGTCAGAAATGGTTCATTAATAGCAAGTACCAGTATTGGGTTCCCCTCGGGGAGGTGTGTATCTAATGTTTTTACTCTGTAGGTTGAATTTGGCTTGTCCCTGTTACCAATAGGAATGATAGCGAGTGGGCATCTTACAAACATAACCATAAGCGATCCTACGCAAATGAAGGCATTAAGGTAAGATCTCCTTGGCATGCGCTTGCACTTCATACGTGGTGTTGGGGACAGCATATCTGTGATTACTGTTTTTATTTTTATTTACATAATTTTGGCTTATCTTGTATGGGGATACTTCTATGCTTGGAATTCTCCATATGAAATACTTTCAAGATCTTCTCAATATAAGTACTGTGACATAAACCAATTAATCGCCTTGATTTATCTTTGTAGATTTTGATTCCAAGGACGTATGCAGCTTCCCTAAAATCTTTCCTAGCAAAACACTTCCCAAGATAGGATTTTACATCTTGTAACATTGGAATGTGATTTCCCATGATTAATATGTCATTGACATACAAGATCAGGAAAGTAACATTACTTCGACTAGTTTTCTTATATATACATGGCTCATCACGGTTTTGGGTGAAACCAAATTTCTTTATCTCGTCATCAAACCTCGTAGGTTTGAGTGAAGGCCTTCGCTACAAGACGAGCTTTATAGGTATGTAAATTTCCATCCATGTCAGTCTTCTTTTTGAAAAGCCACTTGCTACCAATGGTTTTACTGTAAGGAGGATGATCGACTAAGTCCCAGACTTGGTTATCTTTCATGGATTGCATTTCCACATTCATAGCAGCAAGCCATTTTTCATATTCAGGATCTAACAATGCAGTTCTATAGTTAGCGAGTTTATTAAGATCCCCCAACTCATGCTCCTCAGCATCGATGTATTAGCACATACAATCTGGGCCATGTTGTGTCCTTGTGAACCAACAAACGTAAATGATATCACTTTGAGTTTCATTAATTTCTTGATCATCCTCATCATGATGTAAGCTAGTATTTTCAGAAGGATGCTTATCTCCATCTTGAATTATTTCAAGATCTTCAAAAATCCTACTTTCTTCTTGAGTTATAAGCATATTCTCAAAGAATTTAGCATTCTGAGCAACAAGTACCTTGTTCTCAAGTAGGTAGTAGAAGGAGTAACCTATTGTTTCCTTTGGGTATCCTATAAAAATACACTTAATAGATATGGGTTCTAGTTTGTCATGTTTGGTAAGTGTATCAAGCTTAACAAGTGCCTCACAACCACAAACTTTTAAGTAAGACATCGTAGGGGCTTGCCCATGCCATACTTCATATGGTTTCTTTTCAACCGTCTTAGTTGGAACCATGTTGAGAATGCGAGTAGCAGACTCGATGTCATAATCCAAAAAGAACTTTGGAAGAGTTGTTTGACTCATCATGGAGCGAACCATGTCTAGCAGGATTTTATTCCTTCTCTTAGACATACCATTGTGTTGTGGTGTATATGGAGGAGTGCGATGGGTAATAATCCCATGCTCCTTAAGATGATCCAAAAACTCTTGACGCATATATTCGCTTCCACAATCAAAATGTAGCAATTTTATGGTCTTCCCGAGTTGGTTTTCTACTTCCTTTTGAAACTCTTTAAAGGTTTCAAATACTTCATGTTTATGTTTCAGCAAGTAAACATAACCATAACGACTAAA
>BQNB010077487.1:0-30827 GCA_026074375.1 Tanacetum coccineum | reverse complement strand
TAAGCTCGGATGAGCTTATTTTTAGCTTATTAGGCTCGTTGGCCCAACACCCTTAACCGCAAGTTTGCAAAATGGGCTCCTTAGATTATACAACTCACTTTCTAGACTCATTGAGCTTATTAGGACTGTTGGGCCCATATTGGGCCTCGCTAATGACCTCAAGGTCCATTAAGGGCTCGGCTAGCTTCTTATATGTATTTTAGGATTTCAAGTGAATCAAATAAGCACCCCTAGTCCTTAAATAAGCTCGTAGAGCTTATTCATGAGTCGTATGCTTATTACAGGAGGCTTGTTGGGCCTGATGAGGTTCGTCCATGGCTATTGGACTCGCAAGGCCCAATAGAGTTTTAACTTATGCATGTTTGTTATATATGAATTCAATAAGTTATCTTAGTTAAGCCAATAAGCTTACATGAGCTTAAAAATAAGCTATGGATCTCGCCCGTGGGCTGTTGGGCCCAAGCCGTGAGCTTATGTGGGTCATACAAGGCCCATTGTTTTCCCTAGTAATTTATATGGTTCGAATATAGCAGCCCTTAGCATACTGGTTTGTTTGCAGCCTAACTTATGTTGTTCGTATCCCACATGCAAACGTTTACTAATGTAGAATGCATGTTCCCAGCCCTAGTATTGCGTTTTTATTAAGTGGCTTAGTATTAGAATTTGAAGTGACCAAGTAAAACATAACCCTTGATCCACCATGATCCTTATTCGTGTATTTTAAATTGATTGTTTAAAGCTTAACTCAATTATTTTTTAATCGTTTTATACATGTTTGCACACACATGGGGCTTATTATACTTTTAATATACGCGACGGCTAAACCATGCATGGGTCAACCACCATGCTTGTGCGTTGCCCACGTTTAACATTGTTACACACAAGGGTACGTGACTCTTTCTATAGTTATGCTAACAACGCCTGAGGAATATAGATAGATTGGAGTTTAGTTTCGACTTATTAGTCCTAGGCTCTTGTTTTTGGATATTGAGAAGCAAACTGAATCGTATATAATCCCCAATCGTATAGGTAAATTGATTGTATTTTTCCTTTCCTAGTTAACCCAAAGCCTTAGATCCTTGTATTGTGGTTATTTTGTGGTGTGTGGTTTGAGTGATGCTTAGAGTCTCCTCGGCCTTTTTCTAGATGGGTACTCAAAGCAAAAGAGGGGAAAAAAACAAAGTGTTCTTGGTCTCTAGAGAGTGTTTGTAGTTTTAGAAAGGTGTCTATGTGACAATGTAAGCTGTGTTATATATATACTCTTAAGTATAGTTAGTTCCCTTGTCCATATACTAACCAAAAAATGAGGACCCTTATGAAGTGGTTTTAAAGTTTTCTAGTTAAATCACCCATGGTTTCTTGCTAATACAATTTAGTACATTCTTCTTAATTAGAGGATATTTGTACCAAGATTTGCTAGTAGATACTAAGAAATATTATGATTTGTGTTATGTGTTTTCTAATGTGTGTTGTATTGTCAAGGGGGGGCGGGGGGAAAACACATAGGCAAAGGGAGGTCAAATGAGTCTTTTTCCATTGTGTTTTAGTTGCTTAGGGGACCATTAGTACTAAGTATTAATTAGTAGGATGATGTACATGTACTTTGTGTAGCTTACATTTGGAAGGATTTCTGGTTGATTTGATCCTTATTCGGTTCTAGTGGGTTCTGTCTACACAAATTTGATTTAATTTTTGTGTTTAAGGTTGTAAAAAGTGGGTGATATATTGGTTTGAGTTCTAGGTACAGTCTAGGGATTTCAGGGGTCATGTGTCTCAAAATGTATTTTATGGAAACGTCAAATTTTAACGGTGGACCATATAAACAATTTTTTACGCAAGCGCAAAGTTAATAATTATCTTCTTAATAATTATATATTACTTGGTTGATGTAAACCTTAATTTATTTGATGACCGTTTACATTAAATGGTTATTTCTAGTCTACGCGATTTAGCTTAAAAGCTAAATTAAAAGTAAACGCGTATCAGACCAAAATAAATAGTGACAAATAATAGGAGTCGTAAAATGACCTGAAATTGAGAAATGTTACAGATTACATGTAAAAATTTATTTCACATGCTTAAAAGCATCCTAATGGTGATTTTGCTATAAAGAACTAACATATGAATAAAAACTCATGAAATGAAAAGATAAAGGCTTTTAGATGACCTTATGATGAATGATGATGATGAGAAATATATGCTAAACCCTTGTTTAGACTTTAAACCTAAGATTGTAAGAATGAAAACCCTAAATTAGTTTGAAAAACCTAATCTTTCTTTCTTTGCTTCTGTAGGTCTCAGCCCTAGATAGATCTAAACACAGTCTGAGCTTCTTATGTCTGAGGAACCAGATGTTGGTAGAACTCAGGAACCCATTGTGGAAGAGGTTAGAACTCAAGAACCCATTGTGGAAGAGGTTAGAACTCAAGAACCCATTGTGGAAGAGGTTATAGTTGAAGATTATGTGAGTTATGGGGAAGATGCTAAACATGGTAATGGTCAGGAAGATGTATCAGCTCCTAGTGATGGACACTTCTTCTATGATGATGAAGGGGTAGATAGTGCATATGAAACTCAATATGATGTTCAGTCTAGTGAAGATACGGGTATAGATGATGATGATGATGATTTTTTGGTAGATGAAGAAAATGAAATCATATATCCTGATGTTGATGTGCATTTGTTTGGTATTAGCATGGATGTTCCTTTTGACTGTGTCACTAATCTAGTCCTAAATGATGTTTTAGAAGGAGAGGATGTGGATGTTATCAATTTGGATGGTTTTGATAGTGACCTTGGTAATGACAATGAAACAAGTAATTACAGGAGGAGAAGGTTAGATGAATTGAGCAGAGAAATGAAAGGTGTTATGAATGCTAGTGGTCAACGAAAGTACTAATTTTACACTAGGCAAAAATTTACTATTGCAAAAGAGGCTAAGGACAGAGTCTACCTGCATTCCATTGAAAGTAGAAGAAATTTGAAGCTGTATAAGAATGACAGTGTCAGGGTAAGAGCAAGGTGTGATGGAAAAGTGCATGTATTTACAATGTCACAAGGTACTGGACCAACTGGCCCAAAGCATGGAATGAAAGTTGGGCCTAGTGGATCAAGTGGCTCAACTACTAGGAGTAAAAAAAGAAAGAATACATGTACCAATGATGATAATCAACATCAGAGGTAAGCCTATCCCTTACAGAGGTCAAGGAGGTAATCAAGCTCCCGGCTTCAGCACAAGCGGCCTGAGAATCATCAAGTGCAGACTTGAGATAAGTGGCACGAGAATCAAGTAAGAAGATGTCAATATCCTTCTGTGTAATAGTACTTTTCAGCGCTGACACCTCCCCGGTCAAGGCAGACACCTGATCACGAAGACGGACAACCTCCGCGGTCTCCGCCCTCTCCGCCTTCTCCGCCTCCTCCGCCAATAAAGATTTCAGTCTGAGAATCTCCAAGTCTTTCTCCTCAAGCAACCTACCACGAGCATCATACTTGCCTTTGAGCTTCTCCTTAAGCTCCAGCTCATGCTCGGCGCGGGACCTTACCTCCGACTCAAGACAAATCTGCCGCGCCGCCCCCACGTTGAACTCCGTATACAATTGTTCATAATCCATACTTCGGAGGGTAGAGAAAAAGCCAGGGGGAGCAACGCGGTCAACCAATGTGCGGCAGGAAAAACCGTCATCCAACAGCGAGTCGTTGGTAATGTTCCATCGAGGAACATACCAACGTTTTGCCTCGGCAGAATTCAGGGCGGGCAACTCATAAAAGG
Organism: Tanacetum coccineum; assembly: GCA_026074375.1. Taxonomy (NCBI): domain Eukaryota; kingdom Viridiplantae; phylum Streptophyta; class Magnoliopsida; order Asterales; family Asteraceae; genus Tanacetum; species Tanacetum coccineum. Next base: position 27,055 of record BQNB010077487.1, on the reverse strand, counting down.
AGTCATCCGACCCTTCTGATGTCTCGAGCTGGGAAGATCCGGCTACATCCGATGTAGGCGTAACGCCCACATTCTCCTGGGCGGAAGTTACAGTAGCAACAGCAGTATACACCGGGACATCCACGGTACGGGCACTGTCAAATAAAAAAAATGTTAAGGAAAGCACATAGAAGTGCAGTCAAAGAAAAGGTAAACTTGTAAATACCTCTGAACGACAACATGGGCCTGGATATCAGCCTGAAAAGAAGGCCTCAACACAAGGGGACTTGTCGGCATAAGTTGCCTCAGCCCTGCAAGAGTTTTCCCACCAGTACCGGTAGCAAGGCTGGGGTGATCCTTCCTCAGTTGCTTGGCAGGAAGGGTATCACTCTGCTTCACCAACCTCTTCCTCTTGGACTTCCCTGACTGTGTCATGGCAACTTCATCCGGCTTTGTCATATCTAAATAGGTGTCCTCCAGAACAACATTCTTTGGCTCCACCTCAGCCGGAGCAGACACCTTAGGAGCAGCAGCAGAACTACTGCCACTTGCAGCAGGAGTAACCAAGGACATGAAACAATGACTCGTACTCTCCAGTAGCTTTACCTGATCATCTTTTTTCTGAACTTCCACCGCTTGGACCTTCCGGGGGTCGGCAGTCTTGATAAAGTCAAGCAAACCTATTTCTACAAAACAAACACCAAAAGATTAGACCTCATAAATAATAATAAAAAATCCCACCGAAGGAAGTAACACCCACCCGTTCCGTCAGGCCTCTCAAAGGCCGGATAAGTATTTTCATCAAATGGATAATATGGGCTCAAACCTACAAGACATAAAAAGCACTCCGGATAACGGCGGAAAGGAGCTTTGTTGTTCTCCAGGAGCCTAACAGTCTGCTCTTGGCGAGCGGTAAGATGGGGAGCCGGATCTTTCTCCAACACGCCCCCCATATACAAAGAGACGGGGATAGGAAACACTTTAGCATCAACCCAGAAAAAATGATCGGACCAATTTTTAATGGAGTCAGGGGGTTTCGGGAAGCAAGAAGGAGATGATGTGGAACGTTTTGCAAAGGAAAACAACCCGTCACTATATGTACGGGTATAGAACGCACGGAACACAGTTACCGATGGGGCAAGGTCAAGCACGCGCGTCAAAACCTCAAAATGAGATACGCGGGCAGCACCAAAAGGGGATAATTAGGAAATATGTATGCGGAAATATCGGAGAACAGCCATAAAAAAATTTGTAAAGGGAATCCTATAACCACAATAATCAAAAAACCTGGTATAAATACCCACTTTACCCTTGGGGAATTGAGTGATAGTTTTATCCCGCCTCGAAGCCATGGGATGAACTTCATCAGGAATATAATAGCCATTATAAAAGTTTTCTACCATTTCTCGAGTCATAATGGAATGCTTAACAACAAAGTTAGTCATTTTGAAGAGACGAGCTAAGAAAGATGCTAACCTGAATCTCGAAAAACCGTAGAAGTAAAGAAAACAACGCACGAAGGAAGGATAAAGAATAAAAGCTTGAAGAAATTGACAATGGCAGAAAGGAGGTTTGTGAAAAATAAAACAGTAAAAATAAGGGGGTATTTATACCCTTGGTGTATTTACTCCTACCAATAGTCTGATGACGTCACGTGTATACCACTTACATAATCAACGGCAGCAATACATCTAGGAAATAGCTAAAAAGCTGGCAAAACCGTCACATCACTCAGAAGATAAAAGGACAGCAGCGCTCCACATCAGTAGAACGTCACCAACTTGATAAGGAAGCATCACGGCATGAAATAGATAACTCTAGAAGCAAACCAGCAGCAACAAAGGAACCGAAAGTCTAGCATTGATCACTGCACGCAGGACATGATCCGCAGGCAATATCATACTAAACTGGGAGGACTTGATGACGTATAATAGGTATACCAAGCCTTCGGGCTTGGACCACACTATCACTTGGGCTTCTGGGCCCAACTTAGCAGTCATGGGCCGAAACTAAACCCAATCCTGCATTGGTCACGGCTCGGACACAGCAAAACGGACGCGGACCTAACTATAGGATACTTCCGTCCACGGAAAGCACACGCGTCTGTACACATGGTTATTACGGGACCTTGCCCGATAAGGGACCCACTCTGGCCACTATAAAATACTAGGAAACCCTAATAGTAGACCCCTATAAATAGGGACCTAATACACAATGAACAGTATGATTTTCTCACTCTAGACTCTCATACTTTCTCTCTCTACATGTTTACTTACTTTCATGCCGGAGTCTAACTGTGGGGTCCGTCCCCACGGTAAGGCTAACTGTTTTTATCTGATTGTGTAGGAAATCATCACTTCTCTTGCTCTAATACAAAACCCAATGCTCAAATCATCTGGAAGCCCAATCCAATACAGGATTTGAGCCCAGGTCTATACCCGACACTTATTTTATATTAACACTATCGTTTTTGCCTCTAATAAATCATTTTTTCGTAAATATAACTTATAGAGTCAAACAAAATTGTAGTCTACAACGGGAAAATATTGGGCTTTAAGGCAAAAAATTACCTTCAAAAGCATATGTAGGTAATCAGTGATGTCTTCTAACATCCTTAGATGCTTCTCATGTAATGATACTCTCCCTCCTCATCATCATCGTGGTCGCCAGCTCCTTTTTGTGATCCCCTAGCATGGTCATCATACCACATCTTCATCCTATTAACAAACAAAATCCAACAATCATACAAACATAAACTACATATGTTAGCTTGTTTAGTGAGACGAACACATCTACTAAGCTTCAACCCCACACATCTATCTTTTCTATTATTACAAATCAATTATAAGTTTAACTTGTTTTTTTGTTTCATCATTGTATAATATAAATATCATCTTTTTGATATAAATTCTATAATGAAATACTTTGAAGGATATGCAATACATTGACATCTGTATATGAAAGCAACTATAATACTAAAAAGGGTAAAACTGTCAATCGGTCAAAAAGTAATAAAGAGAAAGAGAATAAAACTGCATTTTTCTTAAATGTGTATTTTTTGTCGGGGGACAATAATTTTAGGACGGAGGGAGTACTTATTATGGCACGTTTGACTTTCTAGAAGAATTTGAGATTGTATGTCGCATATATGAAGTTGAACAACTTTATCTTTTGAGTTAATTGCATAAATGGTCCTTGTGGTCTGTCGGGTTTATGAAAATGGTCATTCTATCTTTATTTCCTGGATCTTCTTCTCATGGTTTTAACCCGTATCTGGTTTGGTCTCTATTGCTATTACGATCAGCACGTTTACTAACGAATGGCTGTTGTTTAGTCTTTATGTATTATTTGACTTAATAAAACGATTCATAACACTTTCACTCCCTAAACTTTAATGATCACACCCACCTAACTTCTCTCTAAACCCTCAAATCTGAAACAAACCCTATTATTAGGTTTATAATAAGTACATCCTAAATCAAATATGTTGTGTGAATGGAGGATTCGTAAGAAGGGTTCGACATCAGATCTGTATCATGATTATCGTTAGTATATTGCATTGTTCTTTTTATGATGAACTTTTTATCAATAATCTTGTGTAGCTAACTCTTATTTTTTAATGTAATTAGGTGATTTTCCAACTGTTTTTTGTTTAAAAATCAACAATGGTGGTGCATTTACCACTCCTCCTGAGATATGATATAAAGGTGGAAAGGTAAATTGGGTAAACACAATAGATTCTGATGTGTATTCAGTAATTAAGTGTGACATCCGTGATTTAATCAGGTTAGTGATACATTTAGAAATGGCTAAGGGTTCATTTTGTGTGATTTCTTGTGTGCTATGTGTTATATATGTGTGCTAAGTGGTTTGAATAGGCGTATGATATCATTTTCAGGTGAATGATCGTCTCATTTTGAATGCATTTGTGTTTGGTGATGAGTATTCTATTTGTTCACGTATAGTGATAATGGAAAAGGATGGCGTATTGCATGCAATGCTACGTTAATAGTTGGATGATTTTGTGTTAAGCGTTTATAAGAAATGTATCATGTTAGAAATAAATGAAGTGAGTGAAATTTGAATATTTATAGTAGTCTTTCTAAAAATAAAAAACGAAATGTGAAATGAATTTTATTTCGTAGGCATTTAAATCTAGTTAAATGAAATAGGTTTTCTTAAATAATAAAGAAATTTTTATAAAAATAACAAAATTAGAGGGTAATTATGTAAATAATAATAATAATCAAAAAAAAATATATATATATAAATATATAGGGGTGTTTATTCGGCCGGTTAGGGATAAAAGAGAAAAAAAGAGAAACTAATTTGACTACAACAAGGATTCTAAGTAATATAAATACAAAGTCAAGGAAAACCCTAAAACACTTTTCTCTCCCACTCTCTCTGTGTTCGGTCGAAGTCCAAAAAAAGAGAGAAAAAAATTAATTTTTTTATCAAGATTCAAGGTGTGATTTAAGTGTGATCTAGTAAAGGTTTAGGTATGTTTCAATTAAGCTTTTGTTTAATCTTTCAAATCATGTAACAAATAATGTGATGGATCTAGGGTTTACATAAAATACAAATTATATATGAACTTTAATGATGATATAATGATTAGGGTTAGTTTAGGGTTATGATCATGCTTGTTGTATGTTAGGGTTGCGTTAGAACATGATTTAGAGTTGAGCAGATTTTAGGTCTGTGTTCAACTGATGATATCTTGATGATAGAAACGTGTTTTGATATGATTCAAAATCCTAAATTGTAGTTCAAAGAGTCTATTTTTCAAAAAGTCTGGCCTCGAATGATTTTGAGTTCTGGAAGTTGGTCAAATGTTGGTTACAAGAAAAGTTGTCAAAACAGTAAATACGGGTCAGAATTAGGTCATGTTTAGGAGGGTAAAACCCTAACTTAAAAGTGGAATTAAGGATAGCCAATCTACAGTGATTAGGTTCAATATGTATATAAAGAAACCCTAGAAGGATAGCTTCTGATTGTGTGTCTAAGTATGGTAATTAGGGCCATACATTTTAGTGTGCAATCAGATCCGAATTGGGACAGTTTTGAAGTTTGATTTTATTTGGCATTTGGGAATCTCAAGGTAGTTAGTAAACTCATAAATGAACTTAGGTGATTTTTGGTATAATTTATGGAGGTCAGCAAGTAAGGTTTTTAAGTTAGTAAAGATACACTAAAATTCTGCATTTTGGAATAAATTGTAGTTAACTAGTGTAATGTGTTAATGAGGTGGTTAAGGTTGGGCATGGTGTCGGGGTGACCCATGATGGTTAATCAAACCCTTAGACATCCATCATATGTGTGTTACATGGACTAGAGCTTTTAGCTTGGTCGCGTGTAACCGTGTTTATTTATTTGTATAGTTGCGTGATAGGAATTGGAAGCTGCGTTTTGAGCATTCAGGTGAGTTACATAGTCCTACTTTTTATTGCGTTTTAAACTTGGGATGGAAATGATGCAAGTGTTGAAATGAGTTTTAAATTGCTGTGATTATGTGTTAGTGTAAATGCATGGACTATTATGTGACTGATATGCGTTATGTGCTACATGTTATGTGATGTGATATTGATGTGTGAACTAAGTCAGGAGGGTTACTTGCGGGTATCCATGGCCTGTTTAGTGGAAGGAATTGTTGCCTAGTCAGGAGGATTACTTGCGGGTATCCATGGCCTGAGCTAGAGGGAAAGAGATTTGGTATGATCCAAGAGTATATGAGGTCGTCCGTTCGGTGTTTGAATGATTGATTGGATTGAATTGCATGTTAGCTTGTATGTTAGTTAGCATATATTGTTATGAAATGAATTATGTTTTATAATTCACAGTAATGGATAATTGTTTTGGGATGGACTTGAATAGTGTGTCTAAAAACTATGATTTCTAACCAACCCATTGTGTTGACGTTATACAGCATCATTTTTAGGTATTCGCAGGATGAGCATTTAAAGTTAGGAAAGTGGTAATGACCGTGGCAGACTGGCGAAGTTTGTTTCTAGATTTCGTTATTTGTTTTTGATGATGAATGTTATTTGTTTTGCTTTGTTAGGATGTGTGAATGTTTACATGTCATGACGTTGACATGAACTGCCTTCATTTCAATGTCAGTCGCCTTTTGGATTTTGTTGATGTGTTTGGGTATTTTCATGACATTGTTTTAGTTTCTCTATATAGACGCCAATGTGTTGTGATGATTCCATTTCTAGTCGCGCCTCGCGTTTTCGCCTTGGAAGGGTGTGACAGCTAATCTTAGTACTTATACTCCCGGGCCTTCGCGACATTTCAATTCTATTTGCTATGATGACGATGATGACGAGGAGAGTACTGTTCCTTTGAATGAAATTAATTCTTAACTTCCTCCGTCTATTGCAATCACACCCGTCTTACCGACTATGAAGCCCGAGGACTCTCTCATTATGGGGGATGAGAATCTTAGCACTATTCCTGAAAAGGAATCGGACGATCTACAAACGAGTGAACAAGTGAAGGTTTCAAATCGTGGTTTGAAATGTATCTTAGAAAGGACCGTAGGTGAAAATCGTGCTTCATGGTCAGATAAGTTAAATGATGCTTTATGAGCCTTCCGTACCGCTTTCAAAACACCCATCAGATGCACTCCTTACAAGCTAGTGTACGGAAAGGCTTGTCATCTTCCTATTGAACTTGAACACAAGGCCTATTGGGCCTTGAAGCATTGCAATTTTGATCTTAAGACCGCGGGTGATCACCGGAAAGTTCAAATGAAAAAATTAAATGAAATCCAGGATCAAGCTTACGAGAACTCTTTAATCTACAAAGAGAAAACGAAGAAGATTCATGACTCCAAGATTAAGAACCGCGTCTTCAACATTAGTGATCAAGTTCTTCTCTTCAATTCTCGATTAAAGATTTTCTCGGGAAAGCTCAAACCCGTTGGACTAGACCGTTCATCGTTGCTCAAGTTTTCCCTTATGGAACCATCGATTTATCTCAAACCAACGGACCAAATTTCAAGGTGAACGATCATAGACTGAAGCACTACTTTGGAGGGGACATACCATCAATGGTTTTCCTGGATCTCCAAACTTTCCCCATGGACCACTAAATTCGGGGTCGAGTCAGGCTCGTGACTCGGTTATCAAAAGAAATCGCTTCGTGGGTGGCAACCCATGCTTATCCCTAGTAGTAGTATAGTAGTATAATATTTATTAATAAGTGCGATGTGAGGAGGCTCGCCTCTTCCTTTCTCGTGTTTCGTGTTTTGTGTTTTATGTCCAGGATTGCCTGGATTTTGAAGACTCTCGTGCTCGTGGTTTTGTCCATCATCCACTCGATCTTCTATCCTTAGCATGCTTATTTATAGGAATCCGATATCTTAGATCTTATTGACTAATGTTTATCTATTAGGATAATTAATAAACGGCTTTAGATTTGCGTAGAGACCCCTTAATATTTAGATTATACCTTGAATTTAGTATGGGTGTGGTAGTCTCACATTGAGGACAATGTGTAGTTCTAGTATGGGAGGATCTTTCGATTCGATCTTACTTGCATTTTCCTTGTCTTCACGTAACCCTGTTTTTCCACCAAAAATATGTGATTTTATGCCAAAATTAAAATTTTTCAAAAATAGAATAAGTGTTTAGACACGAAGTTCTGTCTTTTTAAGGAATAAATTTTGACTTGATCGAGCATGTTGCGCTCTAGCTTGCCCCTTAACTTATATAAATTTAAGCTTTTGCTAGTCTTTTATACAAGAATCTTTAAAATGCGAGTTCTAGCTTTAAAAAAGCCAAGAGTTTGCAAGTTTCCATGATAGACTTTAAATATGCAAAGCTTGTTTTTGTTTTATTAGACTAAGCATTCGCGAATCTTTTTAGTAAAGATTTTAAATTTGAGAAGAACGAGAAATGATAGAGTTAAGTATAAGTTAGATGCTAAACATAAAGTAGTTGGATCTCTTTAAAGCTCATAGAAGTTAATTGTGGCTTTTTGTTCCCATCAGCTTAATAAACATTATATAATTGTTGAATAAATAAAGTTACTTTAGGTTTTTGCGATTCTTAGTTTAAATCACTTCTTAGAGATTCTTTCTGGTGAAAGTAAGATACACATCGAGGTTTTGTCAGTGTTGTGGGGAAATAGGCTACCGATTCCTGACGGCTCGCTACCGTTGTCTAGGTAGTTAAAAGACCACAGGACTTGAAATTTAGCTATAATAATAATTATGTAATAAACCAAAGCTGAAATAAGACCACTACCTCTAGCCAGCTCACAACCAATGTGGTAGTCGTTTAAAGGGTGGAGGTAATAATAATAATAGTAAAAAGTGTGGGCTTATAAAATTTTACTGCCTCTTGCCGGCTTACAACCGATGTGGCAGTCTTCAGAAGAAGGCCCATAGTAAGAATAATAATCCGAGACTGATAAAAGTTTGTTGCGTCTTGCCAGCTCATAACCGATGTTGCAACCTTAAAAAAGGTAGAGGATCACCGAGGTCAAAATAAGACTCCTGGACCATGGTCGGCTCGCATACTGTTGTGGCAGTTGTTTAAAGGACCAAGGTTTAATAATAATAAGAATAAAGCCAAATTTCGACTCCGGGGTTATCTAAATAAAGCCTTCGTCTCTGGACTCGTAGTTGAGTTGTTTCGGATGAAATAAAAAGGATAACGTACCCTTAAATCATGCGAAATTAGACATTAATGTGGACCTTATTCTCATCATATCGTCTCTTTAGTAAAGGATTTCAAACTAATTGTGGTCTAAACCGGGTTTACTTTATATGAATAAGACATTAATTTATTTGTCACAAATAATAATAAAATCTTTAGAGGATCTAGGAATAAGGGAGCGGAAAGTAGCTATACATCCACAATTAGCATTTATGAGTAGTGTTAGCATCTTAACATGAATTTAACAATGATTTCATTCTTAAGCTTGGTTTAGGGCGGGTGAAAAATCAAGGACGATGAATTTATCCTTTTAGTGTTTATTGTTCCGTGATCCTTAAAGTTATGATATATATGAATAATAATAATAAATGCATAAAAATGGTAAAATGAGGGACTTTTTAAAACTAGTGATTTCTTAATCCCTTTAAATGAACACTTAGCTACTTTTCAAGGTAATTAGTCTAAAGGGGTTGAAATTTTTGGTTTAAAAAGTGTGTATTTATGACATTTGCGTGAGGACACGGCAATAGCTTAGTATGGGGATTTCGGTATGTGCTTAAACACACATACCTCTTCCCTAATAAAACGAGCTAAAAAGACCAAAAATGCACGAAAATGAAATAAAAATGCATTGTATATGTGTATTTTGTGATTTGTGTCTTGCAGGTACGGATATTAAATAAAAGGACAAAAATGAAGCAAAAATGGACAAATCCGAGCACGAGATTGGAAGAGTATGAGAAATCGAAGCCGAAGGCGTATACATCTTTAAATGGACTTACCCGTACCCATTTAATGGGCCGGGTCAGCCCATTAAGATTTATACCATAACTTTAAGCCTAAAATTATAAGCCATATACATATCTTAATCCAAAATCCAATCCATAAATCCCTTATCTTGTTAAAATCCCAAAACAAAAGCCCAAATCCAACCCTGAATATACGTCAAAATGTTATAAACACAGGGTCAAGTTTACTGTGTCTCATCCTTGTTTCCCTCCCAATTCACCTTAACGAGTTACACAGGGTAACTCCACCATTCACCCACACGACAAGTGCTTCTAGAAGGCCAAGCCTAACACCTTTACACCATTTAAGCACACTGTAATCCCCAAGAACCTCATTTGGCTAATGATGCGTGGTAAATGATCTAACGGTGGATTGAAATTGAATGCAAATCAGGGCTTGGATTTGAGCTTGAAGACCTCCTTGTTATTCTGGATCCTCCTCTCTCACTATAAATAAAGGGCTCATCACATAGTAGAGTCTCTTTATCTAGCTTTTTTAGTAGTTTTAGTGTAGCTTTTTAATTAGCCTTATTAATGTAATGTTTAGCTTATTGTTCCGTTTTTAAATGTAATTTTCTTTATAATAAGCTTGTAATCTTTTGATTTTAATACAATTCAAAGTTTTCATTTAAATTGTGTCTTTAAATTCTATTTCACATCTAAGCAACATGTTTAAGTATTGTTTAGATATATAGACAAAAATAAATCATTAAGATTCTCGTCTATACCATAAGCTAGTTTTTCATTCAGTTTAGCTTTCTAAAAGCTAACTGACATAAGTCATTCACAATCAAATTACCTCAAAACAGTTGAATAAGCCACTTGGTTAAGATAAAGCCAGAAATGGAAGGGCTTATTGAAGCTATTCTGTAAGCTAGCATTGTAGATAAGCTCTTTTGAGTATATGATTAACGAGTCCCTGTTTCGCTGGGACAAAGGCTACATCTCTTTTACTTTAAATTTTACTTTTGGTCTAATTTGTTTATTTTCTGCTTAATCCTCTACTTTTTCATATTGCTTAATTAGTGCTTATTGCGCTTATAGATGTTAATTTTGTTAAATAAGAGCTATTATGTCCATCTGCCTTATCTAAATTAGTTTTTTAAGGTGAAGCGCCTAGTTATATAAAATAGCTTATTATGTTTGCTCTTTCAATAAGTGCTGATTTTAGCTAGAAATTGCTTAATTTGTCTTCCTTTGATTAGTAAAACTACTCCTCCCCCCCCCCCCCCCCCCCGCCCCCCCCCCCACCCCAATAATAATAATTTTAATCTACTGATTGTCAAAAACCAAGGCTTTTCCAAATAAGTTTAAGCTTACAAAAGTGGATATTCTAAATTTTAAAAGGGTGTTTGGCACCAGCAGTTTTAACTTAGTTATAACTGCTTGTGTAAGCTTTTGATTTCAAGTCAATTGCATTAGCTTTAGATTAGTCCCTTAACATAGTTTTAGATAGCTTTAAGCTTTTTTGTTAAGTTTTTAATCTGTTTTAATTGAATGTTTCAAGTTAGCCAGTTTTTAAATTTTTCCTCAAAAGTTTAATGTTGCCAATCTTCTTAAAAGCTCATTTAAGTTTTTAGTTTTCTGTGCCTGCATAAGGGTCTTATGCATCTATTTTATATGTTTAATAATTTGAAAAAGCATTATGTGCAATGAGTTGAAAAAGAGTCATTAGTATAGTTTATTTCATGTTTTTTAGGGCTGTTTATGCAGCTTATTTAAGGTCAAGTTATGGCTTAATTTAGGTTAATTTTGTGTATTTAGCTATCACATGAATAATTATCATCTGTTTCTAGATTTTAGCTATTCCTTTTAGCTTATGTTTCCTAAGAGTTTTCCTAAAATCTGTCAAAAGGTCTATTAAGTCCATCCTAAGAGTCTACTGTCTTATATGTTTTTGGTGCTTTTGAGCTTATTTTATTTGCTTATTTTGAATCTTTTATGCTTATTAAGTTTTGTGCTTTGTCTGTTTTGCTTTTTAGCTTATTTCTTTTACTTATTAGTTCATTAAGTTAGCTTAAAAAGTAGTGGTTTAGCCTTTTGGTCTGTTTTAAATTTTGCTGTCTGTTTGCCTTTTTAATGTTCTATAGCTTATTGATTTTGCTTATTTCTTTCTCTTTAGTGCTTATTAGGTCAAGGGTCAAGTCTGTTTTAAGCTTATTAAGTTTTCTTCTAGCTTATTGGGTCCCAAAAAGCCAAACAATTTAGCTTAATTTCAAAGTCTTAAGAAAACCAAAACTGTTGCCTTTTAACTGCTTTTTCCTGGCTTATTTTTAAGTTTTGTCAAAAAGTCATTTTATTAAAATTGCTTATTTTCGTTTGTAGTTTACCTTTTTCAAAAAGAAAAATAAAAAGAAAAATGTTTTCATCAAAAAGGAAGTCACAGGTTTCGAACCTGTGACCTCCCCTTCACACACCCAACACCTTAACCAGTCGCCCTAGGGTCTTTTTCATTTACAACCTTGCACCATTTTATTCTTATGCACATTTCCATTTTAGCTTATTTGCTTTTTAACTGCTTATTCTTCCAGCCAAATTCCTAGTTTTTATTTTTCATAGAATTTAAATAAGTCAAAATATTTTCCATAATTATTCTAGAATTTTTAGAATTAGTTTAATATTTTTAATGCATTTTCTAGATTAAAACTGTTTTTAATTCATAATAAATAAAATAAAAGTCAAAAAAATATAATTTCTTTTCTGAAAATTATTTTAAGTCATTTAGGATTTAGAAATTTGATGTTTAAGTTTTTAGGGTTAAAATTTGATTTATTTGCTTAAATGTCGCATTTTTAAATTCCCGTTAACGTTTTCGTGCTTAATCTTTAATTGCTTTAATTGTTTGCTTGCCTTTAATTGCTTTTGCGTTTCATTAGTAGAAATAGAATCCAAAATCAAAACTTTGACTATTAAAATCACGTGATCACGAACTTAAACGAGATTCTCAAATTCACGCTTCGTCGGGGAAACGACCCGGAAGGTTTTATTTTACTTTGGTTAAAAGTAATTTTCTTAAATCCTTTTAGAATTCTTATTATATACTATAATTGATATATCACAATTTGTGTGAATCATACCCTGACATCACCATGGAAGAGTACATACAGGCATATGGCTTCTACGCTCGAGGAACTGGGTAGACAGTTTGATTAAAGGCAACTAACTACATACCCGGTACTGGAGATATTTGTGGTGATTTTGATTTTTCACATAAAGTTTCCACGCTATAGTATACATGCATCGCATATCGACATCAATTGAGGAAGTTTTCATCGAACACACTGTAAGTATTTACAATGCAATTTAACTGCTGATATGGATTTTCATATATCATTTTTCGATTGCGAGAAGAGAATTATACTTTTTAAATATAACAAGGATCGTCCTTTTCTTATAAATAAGTTCCCATGTCAATTGATTTAAAACCTCAATACCGGGTACCATGTTGAAATCAATACTGAATTGTGTTCGGAGAACATTGATATCAAGCCGATGTATCGTGTTATTTGCATAAGCAAAGACACCACTCCCATTGAGTTTGATGAAAACATTGAAACAAATCGTGACACACCACGTAAATCTTTCGCTAAAAATATTTTGTTTTAATTAAAATCATGATTAGTTAATGTTTTAACAAAAGGATGCCATTAATTTTTGTTATTAAAAATTTATATGTGCCATCTGGCATCCCGTTCGACCCCAAATTGTTTTATAAGCATGGGATTAAATTAGGGAAAGTCTAACTTAAAGAGTTTTCTGTAAACAAAAGTGCTTGTCGGGAGACAACCCGAAATGTATTTTCAATTTTCTTATCGAGTCTGTCTTTCCAGACTGTCTATACGGCGTATCCAAACCCCATGGATACGGAGTATTGACTCTCTGGACGTTATCCAGTATTTATTTTTTAGTTATTTAAACTTTATTGTCAGTTCAGTCGATACAACGTATTCCTTAAACGAATACAGAGTATTCGACTTCTGACCCGTACTTAGGATTATTTTCTATAGGTATCAATACGGCGTATCCTGGGGGATGGATATGGCGTATCGACTTCCTGTACAGTTTTAGGTTTTTATTTCGAGTCTAACCAACCAATACTACGAAGCTTTGATGGCATTTGTTATCTGAGAATTAATTACAGGACCATCAGAACGAAAAATGACGACGTTGTGGAGTATTTATAAATCTAGAAATCTCGAAGTGCTGGAGTCTTGAAATCTTAAGATGGCTGTTCAAAACATTCTTGCTCATGTACTCAAATTGGAGAATCATCCCGAGCAAAATATCAGGGGATTTCCTCGTTTTAATTCTATTTCCCATTTTCTTTAATTATTTTATTTATACAACGAGGACGTTGTATAATCTAAGTGTGGGGATGAATAATTAGAACGCCTACTTGTCCTTATTTTTAACAAAATACGCTACATGCTTAAAATTATGCCAAATAAAAAAAAAAATTAGCATATCTTTTGTTAAAATTACTAGTTACATAACCTCGCACACAAATAACCCTTAATACCAAATTGTGAGAATTAAGCCTATTCCGTTTCCAAACATTTACTAAAAATTATACAAAAGTTATAAGTGTGCCTTTGATGATGTAGTAGACTTTAAAACTTGGCGTGGTATATCACTCGAGGACCTCAATGAAGAATTATGAATGGCCTTAGATGGAGTATAAAGTAACATGTTCGACTGGTAACTAAATTTTTAAGGCAAAGACACTAAAAAGCTATCATGTTGTGTTATTACCTAATACAACTGGTTAGTTAACCCCCCCGTCTGACCTTTGTTTACTCTTACTATAAGAGTACGATACCCCTAGAAAAACCTACTGAGCCATTCCTGTCTTTTTTACACCAATTGTCTATTTTGTTACACCTTTACACCTTAGTCTACCCTGTAGATTAAGCCTATTAATCAAAGATGTTAGTTGCTTTTGTGTAAAGTTTTGTATTTCATGTGTCAAAGTGAAATTTTCTATCTCCGGTTAGGTCGGGAAACTGCACAATGCAATACAATCATTCTTCAAAAGATTATATGTATTGATTAATGACTTAGACAGAAACAAGCTTACACTAGTCGAAATTCATATGTTGGTGTAACATAGACTAAGATCGCCTTTATGTTTTGATGATGAAAAATAAATGTTTGTAACACTGAAAATAACAAATGATAGCCAAAATCCTAAAAACCGGAACTGTGCTCCTAGCGCGCCAGTCACGTGTCAACGTGCGAGGTAGCACGCTAGTGGCTGTCCTGTTTTACGGATTTTGCATTGTCGGCTTTCCTCTTACCCGCCACATGTAGAAATTTCAATAAAGGTTTGTACATGATACTTCAACATTTGAGAACAGTTTAAATGAGGTTTAGACTTAGAGATGAGCAAAAACAAATCCTCCTATTTTTCAACAAAATGCCAACTCAAGTCTTTTATCAAACGCCTCTAGCCAAGGCCGAAACTTGTTTCTATGCCTAGTATGAATATACTTTGTTCTTATTCACGTAATGGGTTTTACTCCCTTATTGGTCAAACCAAGTCAAAGGTCACTTTGCGTAAATGCATCCTTTCCCGTTATGAGATATGATTTACTTGAGATGCAAAACACTTAGCTTGTTTGCATCAAGATGATTAGTGATCAAATCAAATGTTGATAATCATGGATTAAAGTCTAAATGACTAATTGACCTTGTGTTAATTGAAGGTTAATCTTACTTTGATCCTTCTTACCTTTTCTATATAAATGCTTTAAAAACTCCCACAAGTATTCCTCATGTATCACTCTTACGTTACTTCTCATCTAAACATTCTCTAGTCATTTGTTAATCCCTTCTTCCAACAAATGATTATACACATCTTCACACATAATCTAAACACTCCTGTATCTTTTCTCTGTTAATGACAATGTGATTATCTCATAATGAATCCTTTGATTATTCCGTCTTCACCCTCATTACATCTTCAAGTTTAAACCTTCTCTATATAAACCTTCTCCAAGCACCCACATGGGATAACTTACATTCTCTTACACCATTGTACCTTGTTGTACTTATTGTCCCTTAACATTCCAACATACCCATCACATCACATCCCAACATTCTATACCACACAATCCTTATTCATTCTTCTTCTTCATCTCTATACTCACACATACCCATTTGAATTCAATTTACATACACATACACCTAAAGCTTCTCCCATACTCTTCTCTTATACACACACTTCTACATTTGAATTCAAATCCTCACACACTTCACCAAACTTCCCTCACACACTTTCCCAACTCACCATTCCTAACATTCAAAATTTGAATTTTGAATTTGAGCAAAGGCTCCCATCTATCACCTAACCATCACATCCAATATAATTCACATCTAACTCATTCCAACTCACTACACCTCACAACCTTATACTTATCCTTAGAATTCAAATTTGAGTTTTGAATTCATATCCTTTAGGCTTCAATCCATCACATCAATGCCAACTCACGCTCTCCTCATCTTTAAACCAAATGTCTAATTGTTTGAATTTCAAATTCAAACTATCAACATCTACACTTCCTCACCAAGTTTGGAATATTCTCCTGGCATATTATTTTCTATCTTAACAATGCCAACTCACTTACTTAACCATGGTTAGTTTCTAACTAATCCTAAAGGAATACCCATTATATCCTTTGTCTAATAGTTCTTCTCTATCTCTTTGATATTGGACGAACATCTCAAAATCTTCTTTTAAACCACTTCATAAACGTTTTTATCAAATCGCTATTTGAGTTGGTTAAACTTGAGTGTAAGAATAATGGAAAGGTCAAAGCGATGAAGTAAAATTGGTGGTTTAGCAAGAACAGGTATTTAAAACGCCAAAAACCTGAAAACTTGAGATGTGTTTTTGGCGAGCTAGCCCGTAGGGTAGCTGATGTGTATTTTTACAAGTTTTAAATTTATAATAACTAGAAATACCAATTTTTACTAAAACCCAACACTCGGGCAAGTATACCCTATCGAGTGTAATATAGTATTAGGTAAGTCCAGGTCATTTCACAGGAATTGAAGTTTTCATAGTTTGTAATTAAGGTGCTAAGGTTAATAAGATTGTCACAGATCAAATTAACCAAAACGTACATAAATTAAATATTGCAAAGAAAGCAATAAAAGGAAAATTCAAGCAAATGATTAAAGTATGTTTGTTTAGGCAATGATCACAATGACAATGAAGTGTTTAGGATAGTGTTTACTTGTTTAGATAATAAGGATTTCACAAGTTACAAATCCTTTCGGCCTTTAAATATAACGAGTGATTATATCGATTAATAACAACGAATACTTTCGGCCTTTATAAGTTATTATAACCAATATATTAAGTGGAATGATTAAACACATATATAAAAGAACCCTTTTGGCCTATATTCTTGTATAAAATATGTTTTACCAATTCAATAAACACATATCCAAACGCTCCATATCCAAGATCACATATTGCCCAAACAAACACAAGATGACTACTCCATAATCAAACAAGTAATACACATATTGAACTCATAAAATTCGGAAACATTCATATCAATAGATAATAGAAGTGTACCAAATTATAAGATCAAAAGATGGAGATTACAAGCTTTTCCAACCAAAATCTATTATCAATAACCCAAGCTATTAATTCCTATTATCCCAAATCATTAAGGTGTTGTCACCACACTTGTAGGATCATGAAATAACAAGCCAATATCGTCTAGCATGGCTTCAGATGAGTAGAAGTATGATCAAAGGATGTTGTGGTACTAAGGGATGGTTGGATCAAATGTTTGTCAAGCCTTTATCCCAAAAAATCCCTATTTTGAGGTGTGTAATCGAATGGGATTGATTTGTGTGAGATGTGTGAAATGAGAGATCCAAGGAGGCTATTTATAGGTTATTCAGGGGCCAAAAACCATCGCACAACAAATATTGTGCGCCGCACTTCGGGTGTTAATGTTGTCTACATTTAATGCCTTTAATTCTTTCCACCGCCTCAAAAGTGCGCCTCACTTTTGGTAAACCCACCACACTTTGGGAAATTTTAGCACTTGGCCTTTTTCAAGGTTGTAGATAATTGAATTCTCTTCACGTGGCCGCCAGAATCGCATCAAACGGAGTTCGTATGACCGAGTTATGACCAAAACAGTTAACAGGTGTCAGGAAGCTCTGAGTTTCAGTTTACTTCTTCGTTTAAGCTTCAATCTTCGTGTATTCTTCCGTTTTATTCCACGACATGTATCATGAACCTACAATAGCAAATATACTCGATTAAGTACATAAAGTTCTTATAATTAACCAATATATAAGTATAAAAGCATAGATAACGCATATAGAAATATGTATAATTTGAGCATTATCAAATCATCCCACACTTAAAACTTTGCTTGCCCTCAAGAAAAATAAGGAAAAACATAAGCTTTACAAAACAAAACTAGAATTATGAAAAAAAAAATTGGATTTTTAATACGTGAAAACAAAGATGTTTGACAATACCCAATGATCTTCAAGCTGTAATATCATGACTAAGCACCTCACGAATAAAGAAAAGTATAATTCACTCTGACACTCGTATATGATGTAATAGAGGATAAAAGGGAAATCACACTCAATTGCTCAAACGTGATTCATTTCATACAATAGGCTTGTATAAGAAACAAAACTGCATCGACATGGCGTAAGCACCAAGCATAATTATCAAAAGAGGACTTTTATTCGAGTTATAACGTTAGGATAATGGATAATAAGGGTGTGGATAAGGCATGGGATATATATACTGGAAATGGTTTTATAATATACATGTCGACAAGTCCAAGAAACTCATGTTGCTAGTTATGACATCCACAATCCCAAGAGGTTATCGAATAAACCAACCTCAAACTCGTACAAATGATATAACAATACGTCACCAACAACCAATATCTCAACTATTATTCATACTTCAATTTCTCTTTTTTTTTCTTTTTTTTTTCTTTCTTTCAATTAGTCCTTCACACAACTAATAATTCTCCCACACTTGAGATAATAATACACCATAAAAAATACGAAACTGAAGCAGTCCTTCTTCATCTTCATTGAAATGACACAACACTCATAATAATGTGCAAGCAAACCATAAGTAAAAATCAACCAATCATACCGAGCTACTAGCAACCAACCATATGGACTTTCAACAAGGGGTAAGGCTAGGCTAAAGGTTATATATTTTTGTTTTTTAGTGGATATAAGAAATGAATAGAATGGCTCATGATGGTGTTGTCGTTGTGAGTAGGTATTTTATGTATCAAGTTTTACTATTTAATTTATGCCGACTATACCTAAAAACAACACTCTAAAGGGATGTGTACCCGATCAAATAGAGTTTTGTGGTAAGTAGGGTGTCGATCACAAAGAGCGAGAGCGTTAATATCTAATCTATCGGTATTTTAGTTATATAAGTTAAACCTAAAACTAATGCAAAAAGGGAGGCTGACTGGCACGAGGTTTAGTTATCTAACCTAGGGTTTTGATGACAATTAACACACACAAGGCGATAGACAAAAGATAAAGATGCGATGAAGCCTAATGTAATGGAAACGTATTAACTATATTTATTCCAATTAAAACGCAGGTTTGTTTATTTAGTGCAATGATTTCTTATCTTGAGGCGGCATATCATTCATAAGATTAAGGCGGTTGTTCATCCTTAAACTTAGACACGGTAATTTTGTCACAATTAGACGTATCCGCATAAAGCATCCTTTTTATTGATTATAATTCATCTTAGAATGCAATAATGGTGATCTTATTAGATTCTAGTTCATCGAGACTTTACTAACTTACTACTTACGGTATTTTATATAAGTGGTAGTTCACTATCCAAACCAAGCCAAGGGAATCGGAACATTATTTATTAGAATCATTCTAGGTCATCTGCTAGTCTAACTTGTTCACTAAACCAAAGGCACTATCCGATATCTAGTTAAGCTGCAAGCGATATGCTTAGACACGGTTTAGCAGGACTTTATTTGTGATCTAAATTCCACCTATATAAATTACTATGCGAGAACCATCCGATATCTAGTTAAGCAACTGGCGATATCCTTAGATATGGATTGAACGCATATTAAGGCACATAAACGAGTATCATGTGATAAACATAATCAATAACCAACGATTAATTAAGCAATCAAGATAAATAAACCAAACATTGAAATCTTCATAAATATGGCTAATACCTAAAGCTATTAGCCAATAACCATTGTGATGAATACAAACATAATAATCGAATCCAACAAGGTAAGCTAACCGAGTTAAACGAATGATACCAAAGATCGAACGATTATCAAGAGTATATGAATTACAAGGGTTTCCCTATGGATTAAAACACGTTGCTGCACCTTCTTGACTTCTTTCATCTTCTGAAAATCAACCTTGTTTGTTAAAAGCACACTTTCCTCCTAAAATTGAGTTTAGGGTCTTCTATTTATAGAGTCTGAAAATAGGTCAATACGCCGTATCGGGCGATGTAGGATACGACGTATTGGAGATTTCTTGGAGTAAGGACCACGTTTGATATCTTCCAAAATATTCACCTTCTATAATATGAATACGACATATAGGATTCCTCTAGATATGGCGTATTGATCAATGTTCCTTCATGGTCTTTTGTGAAGTGTAGGCACATATACGCCATATCTTCCTTGATGGATACAACGTATAGGATATCAGAGTCAGTTCCTTCATATTTCTTCGTTTAAGCTCCAGAATATGTGCCTTTTAGTTAATCTTCACCAAGTTCTTCATAATTACTGCAATTCTCAAATACAAACGATTAAGTAACAATTCTTTGCAATAATTATACAAAATTGGTTAATTACATGGGATAAATGATGCTATAAAATAGACGTTATTTGATGTCATCAAATATCCCCCCACTTAAATCCTACTTGTCCTCAAGTAATCGTTAGAATTTTATGAAAATGTATCCCTAAGGATTTTTCCAGTTAAGCATTTATTTGATCTATTACAAGTACACAACCAAATACCTCACGAAATAGGAAGATGAAAACACTCAAATCACTCAACTAATCTATGTGATAACATGTAACTAATTCGCTCAATTGCTTGGTCGTGACGAGTATTCTATTATAGGATTGGCAAGGATACACATCTCCACCACTAGAGCTAAGGAGTAACAAGTTTATAAAAGTAACATGGGTTTTTATTATAAGGTTTAGGGTTGATCATTCTACAATCTGTCACCAAAAGTACCACACCAACAAGGCAGCTGAAGCATACATACATGGCCGTAACGACGGAATAGACATGTGTGTTCGATCACATCCTCATTCGAGTTTAACCAAGGGTTAGGATGAAGAATGATATAGGGTAGGGATCTTCTAACTTTCACCAATAGTAATAAACCAATAAGGCAGCTAAGACATGCATACATGGCCGTAACGGCGAAATAGACATGCATGCTCGTACATATCCTCATTCGCGTAAAACCCATGGTTAATGATTGAGAAAGGGAAATAAATTGTTGTTAAACAAAAATTACGAAAAAAAGACTAGGTCCAAGATATAAGTTGCTAGAGACTTTTTCCCGACCGTTACTATGATAAAGACATAACTATTTACAAACGTCTTGATCATTGATAAAAAACAATGTAAGTTGGCGTTCCCATAACTATCAACTTCCTAATTATCCCATACTTTACATACTTTTACAAGACAAGTGACGATATCTACCACTTTATACAATATTCTACATCGTTGACTTATAAGGCGTATCAACGAATAATCGATCCTTCATATAATTTGTTCGGTCTAAGCTTTTGCGAAACGATTATCATCAAACTTTCCTTTTCTTTTTTGTTGAGATTTTTCTAATTTTTTTCCACTATACTACGAAACTCGGTGTAATTTCACCATCTTCATGATCATAATAACTCCGGATAATTCCTTTGGTAATTCTTCATTTTTTGGACGTACCAATAATTGTGTTGGTAGTAAAAATACCTGAGTTTTGACTACTTTATACATTCCCATTTGCAATGTGCAAATTTCTTCGCAGCCATATCAAAGATAGAAAATTGACACAAGACTCAGGAAATACATACTTTACACTTTAAGCAACTAGCAACTAATAAATAGACTTAATCTAACAGGGTAGGCTAAGGTGTAAAGGTGTAACGAAACAAACAGTTGTTGTAATTCCTGAAGGACTGGCTCTACGGGTTTTTCTAGGGGTATCTTACTCTTAAAGTGAGAGTAAATAAAGGGTTTATACGGAGGTTAACTAACAGTGTAGTTAGTTAATAAACAACATGTATAGACTTTTTGGGTGTAATCCTAAAAATTTACCAATTTAAACAAGTTACTCCATCTAACTCCATAGTACTCATCACTGTGATATTGAATAGATATACCAAGCTAAGTTCTAAAGTCTACAACATCACCGGTACACTCATATTTTGTGGAATTTGGGTAAACATTTGGAAATGGATAAGGTTAAATCCTCAAAATATCAAATAAGGGTTATTATGTGCAGGTTATGTAACATGTAATTTCACAAAAGTATGCTTGAAATTTTTTTAAATTTGAGCATAATTTAAGCATTTTATGTGAAAAATAGGACAAATATACATTCTAATTCCCATCCCCCACTTGAATTATACAACGTCCTCATTGTATGATTAAAACATTAAATACGAGAATTAAAAAGAATTAGAATGATAAACTCCCCTGATATTTTGCTCGGTTGATTTTCCATGTAGATTTATTGAGCAAGATTGTGTGTTGTAGAGTGCGTCTGAATGCCCGCATGACTACAATCACACATTAGATTCCAAAAAATACTCCACCAACGTTGTCATTTTCGTTCAGAAGGCCCTGTATTAAGCATAAGAAAACAAGTGCAATTTCTTTCACCGTGTATTAGCCGGTTAGACTCAAAATATAAACTTAAAACTGTATAGGAAGTCGATACGCCGTATCCATACCCCAGGATACGCCATATTGATACCTGTGTTGAATACGCTGTATTCGTTTAACGAATATGCCGTATCAACATGTTATCCCAATACTTACCTCATAATCACTTATCAATAAGCAATACCAATAAAGCTTTTATCTAGAAAAGAGATAAAGAAAATGGAAGATTTATTAGAGAGAGAAAGTGAGGTAGGAGGTTACACACACATGAAATGTGAGAAAATGGAAACCAACACCCTCTCCATGTGTAGAGAGGGTCCTATTTATACCCCTAGCCAACATGTAGGCATATGGGCTTGTTACTTGGGACGGGCTTGGCATATCTTGGGCTTTGAGCCCAAAACACGGACAATATTAGATTACAATCCAAGCCCGTTGAACCCGACTAGCCTATTACTTAACAAGACTAATAACACCGATAACATTCTTGTTCGACTTATATAAAATTAAGGCTAACAATCTCCCCTAATGTTGAGGTCTCTTTCTTTAAACTCCTCCGTTGTTGACATCTTATTTATGTGAAGGACTTGATCTTTTATGTTGACATTCTTGTATGACCGATAATATTCTTGAAGGAGGTTGTCTTGTTTTATCATTGTCTCCCGATGTTGAAGATATGACTTTTGACGTTTATGCTTTGCCTTGTTTTTGTTCGGTCTTAGTCTTTGCTTATTTTTAATGGTTTTGTTTCTTCATGCTTTTGTGATCTTGATCTTGAGCCTTTATCTTTTGACTTTGAGTTCTTAAGATCTTTATCTTGAATCATCTCCTTGACTTGAATCATCTTGATTTGACTTTCTTGATCAACTTGTGCTCTTGACCAACATGCTCATACTTGTTATATTCTTGTTTGACATATATGATCATAGGTCTAATAATCTTCCCAAAATACGATTCTTTAATTAATTTTGAGGCTCTTTGATGATGGGGAAGTTTAGAATCAACTATCTTAATGTTGAACGATTGACTTTGAAAGCTTGAGTATGAGCATATGGTTTTAGAATCCGACTTTACTGGAATGAGGCTGCAACACCGTCGTCTTATCCTGAAATAAAACAGTTAGCAGTAAAAGATGAATTTGGCTTTGTCATTCATCTTGAGTTCGGTTGCATTAACCTCCGGTTTCCCATTTTATAGTATAAATACTATACCTGTGATCAGGTAGATTCAAAGAATCTCCTTGACAGGGTTTCCAGCTCAAAGCGTAGGATCTTCTAACACAGATGTATTATATTCACCATGCTTGCTAGTTCTTATTACCAAAACGTCTCAAAGTAGACAACACGGTAAGAGTGAATCAGATAGTTACTATCTTTCTGATTTTTGTCATCAATTCATTTACTGGACCAAAATCGATATCCAGTTAGCACAAGCTCGATTCATGTAGAATCTTGCAAGTCACCTACCAAGAGCTTGTTTGATGTTGGCTCAAGCAGGATTTCCATCTTCACTATGAATGCTTAAGTATCACCAGATGTTCTGGCAAGATCTCATGGATAATGCGTAGGACTCTTTGTTGCAAGTTGTGAACTTTATGGTGTTCAACAAGTGTGTTTTGACTTTGTGTCCTAATGAGGTTCATAATTTGATCTCTTCTTGGCTCTAGACTTGATTTGTGCACTTTGGTTTTTGTAATGTCTTTGAGTAAGTACGGTAGGCTGGAGCAGACTGCCAACCTATTCAATATTAACATCGTGGAGTGAGATGTCAATAGATAACGATGTATCATCGTGACAAATGAGACAAGTTTCTTTTGAGAGAAACCCGAATGGCTGGGAAGGGTTGTGCATTGCATCACTGGGTCCATGATGACTTTCTTCAATATCAACAATCATCATTGTGATTTTGATAGATTATGTATTGACCCGGTTTCTGCCTAAGTTGTTTGGAGGGCTGTTTCTTTCACCCATTATCCATACATTTCTTTTTCATTCTCGACCCCTTCAATGCTTACCAAGACGTCATTACTAACACCTTGTTGTGATTGTTCCAGTGTTAGCTCAATCTTAGTCGGCATTCTTCCCTTATACACATTCATCTCCAATCATACCTAAGGACTGCTATTTCTAACTATGGATTGTCCTTGGGTAGATCCCTCCGGTTCTGGTTGGATCATAGGACTTATTCCTAACCTAACCACCTTATGACTTCAGAATCATCATGAATTATAAGTTGGTGGTATAGAGAGCGAACCATAAAAAAAACAATAATACAACAAAAAAACAGAAAAAAAAAAAAAAAATCAAAAAAACTAGAGATATGAAAGGAAAGAAAAAAGAATGAAAAAAAAAAAAAAACGAAAATAAGCATAAAAAATAAAAAAAAGAAAAAAAAAAAAAAAAAAAAAAACAACAGAATACCTCCACCCCAAGTGCCCCCGCCCCCCTACATCCCCAAAAGCACTCCCGCCCCCCCCCCCTGACTAAATGCCCTACCTCCCCTGCCCCCCCCACCCACCAAACACTCCCCCCCCCCCACTGACCACCCACCCCCCCGCACCCCCCCTCCCCCCCCCACCCCATCCCCCTTCCCACCCAAACCGCCGCCTTACCCTGCCCGCCCCCCCCCAGCGCCCCCCACCCCCTCCCGCTCCCCCCCACTCCCCACCCACCGCCCCAACCATACGCCCTCCCCCCCCCCTGTCCCCCCCGACAGGGAAACCGCCCCCCCCCACCCAAGCCCCATCCCACCGCTCCACCCCTCCCCGAACCACCCCCCCCCTTCGCCAGCGACTCCCCCTCTCCTCAATCCCCCACACAAATCACCGCGCAACCCAAAACTGTCCCAAGATCAATTATCCCACCACCCCACCCCCTTGTGCCACCGAGCTACGCCATGTATCTCCCCTCCCGGCCCCGACGTTATACCCTTACGCGTCTTACCAGAACACCTTCGTCTCTACCCAATATAAAATCTCACATTTCTCTCCTTATTTTTCCACTCCAACCACCCCCCTACGTCAAAGACCACCCACTATGAATACAAATATGCCCATGACCCAATCCCATGAGCACAGAATTGGGATAGCATATGGGAGAGCACACACTATTGACTCGTATGTAACGTTGACAATGTAAGAATCTTCAAAAATGTGCCAACCACTATAATCATCTTATAACATTTAGATCTCTTGAGTAGCACATTAAATTCCAGATTTGTTAATCAGATTATATTTAAATGTTTTTAAGACCCAAAGCCTTATAAGAAGAGTAGCTAAAAAACATTAAGCACTTTTTATGGAAAAATACCACAAATTATATTGTAGACAATTTGACATTGAAAGTTCTTTTTGAAAATTGTGTTCAACAATTTTAAAAAACATAAAATAGAAGACTTCTCTTCTATTTGTAGAGTAAGAACACTGAAGCGTACACTTCCCTATTACATTTGAGTCCGAGTTATGCACTGAAATGTACATAAGTCATAGAGAAAAATTTAGAAATGACATGTTTTGAAAGCATTTGAAACTCTTGCTCGAACTTCATTTACACGCCCGTGTCGATGTTAATCAACATTTCTAGGTACGTAAATGTTATCGATTTCAAGAGACATGTCGAGAAGATTCTTTTTGGTATTTTTGAAAATTTTTAATTTTTAATTTTGTTTTTATAGATTTTATATTTTTGTATTTTCTTTTTTGTTGGTTTTATATTTTTGTATTTTCTTTTTCAAAAATATTTATAAATCAAAATAAAAAGAAAAATAAAAGTATTTACAAGTCGAAGTTTCCATTAGTAGTGACAGTTGTTGCTAGAGTTGAAGTAGATGAAGGTGAATCATGTTGATGTTGACGTTTATCGGATGCATCAGCAGTAGTAACAGTGGAAGACTTTGAAACAACTTGATTTTCTCCATTGAAATATTCATCGAACAATTGACTGATTAGACTTCCAAACTCTATCATTGATTTCATAACTATCATGTCTATTGTGGGAACTTTTGTTGACATTGTAGTGCGAGGCTTGAACCGAGTTGTTCGAACATCATTTGACATTAAGGTTCGAGGCTTGATCTGTTGTGATCAAACGTCATTTAACATTAAGGTTCGAGGCTTGATTTGTTGTAATCAAACGTCATTTGACATTGAGGTTTGAGGTTTGAGGCTTGAACTGTTGTGTTCAAACGTCATTGCAATTTCATCAATTATGAATCCACTGTGACACTGGTTTTTGAGATATCAGCTTTTTCAGCAACCACACTTTGAGATTTTCCTTGTTGACATTACATAATGTACCTGCACTTAAATCAAGACTTTGTTCCTTCTGAGCATTGATTGATGTACCTACACTTACATCCAGAGTTTGTTTGCATTCATGAATATTAGGGATATCTACATTTGAACCATGTGAGGGTTCACTGTCAACCTTGCTTGTGCAAGAGTCGAATAACTTTCATGTAGGAATCCACCTAAGACCATCAGATTTGAAAATTCTACTTGTGGGTTTCCACCTAAGATCAGATCTAGGAGATGTTTTCTCATACACAACTAAAGTCTTATTAGGAGAAAACCTATGTCCTGTAAAGATCTGCGTACCAGGTTTTTGAGTATGACTCTTTTGATTCATGGGTTTGTCACTGTTTCTGGTCTTATGAGATTGAATCTTAGCACGTGAATTTACTTCTTTT
>BQNB010077486.1:3852-30828 GCA_026074375.1 Tanacetum coccineum | reverse complement strand
TTTTGGACATTATTTGTATTAACAATATCCAATTAGTGGATAAGCCGTATCAGGTGATCAATCAGAACAAAATACTATTTAAACGCAATTAAATGCAATAATTAAAACAAGCAATTTAAATTACACAATTTAAACTAAACAATTAGCAGTTAGAAGTTAGAATTAATAATTTTACACTAAGCAAGTTAAAGGTTAGAAATACTAAAAAGAATAAAGATTAAACTAATCATTCCCTAGCAACGGTGCCAAAAACCTTGATGTATGTCGTGTAGGTGTTAATTTCTATTATCAGGGTTTTACATTTATATTTAGCCGACTAACCTAAAGACAACACTTTAACGGGCAGAGTACCCAGTCAAGATGTAGCTTCGCGTTAAGTGGGGTGTCGAACACTAAGAGTGAGAGTTAACCAATTGTCCTATTAGTATTTATCTATTCTATATTAGTATAATTACAAGTTAAACCTATGCTATATACGTTGTCTAATAAGATGGGGGGTTTTTAGCCTGAGAGACTGGCACAGGTTTATGGTGACAAATAACAATTCTAACCACAATACACACTAAAGCAAATAACACAAGATAAGAGAGCGGTACGAGCCAAATAATAGAAAACTGTATTAACCATATTAAATCCGATTAAATGTTGGTTTGATTAATTAGTGCAATGGCTTGCTTATCTCGAAGCGGCATATCATTCTTAAGACTTAGGCGGTACTTCTTCCTAAGACCTAGACACGAACAATCCTGTCACGATTAACGCATCCGCATAAAGCATCCTCTAGTTTAATTATAATCTATCATAGGGAATTAAAGCAGTGGTGATCCTGTTAAGACCCTAGCCCATCGGGACTTTACCCACTTATTGCTTGATGTTGAATTATACACCGGTAGTCCACCACCAAAGAACTATACCAATTAATTAAGAACAATAACTGGTTGCAATTAATTATTGGGTCACCTGCCAGTCCAAACTAAGCTCATAATCAAGGGTAAAGACAAATGTGTCATTTTGTGATCCTATTGTGTCCGGGCATACAAAAACACAACATAGAGAGCTATCCCTGGCATTCTTGGTTAATGGTTAGGTCTCCCATAGACCCAGTGAAAGATAATGGTCGCCTGTACAAGCACATAACAAGTTTGAAGCGATAACATAATTAAACAACAGCGATAAATTAAGCAAAGCCGGATTAAAACAAACCAAACATTATAATCTTCATTAATATGTCTATACCCGAGGGTATTAGCCCATAATCATTGTCATTATTACAAGCGTGATCAAACAATTAAGAAAATCGAATGATTAAAAAAGTAAGAATTAAACGATGTATTCTATAGAATTAGGATTGGTGCTCGACCTTGGCTGCTCTTCTTGGTTTAAGAAATTCGACTTTAGATGTCTATATTATACAGAGAATTATATTTTGCACAATGAAACTCATTTTTGGCCTGTATTTTATAGTGATTAAAAATTCCCTCGATACGCTGTTATCCAGGAGGTGTATACGGAATATAGGGTTAATTTGCCTTGAAGTCTGCGATCTGATCAAATCAATCAAGAATATTACAATCAGTTCATAATTAATGCGTTCTTTCATCGGATGGGAAAGCTGTGGATATGGCGTTTATTGGTGAGTAGTGGTTACGTCGGATCGGGATATGTAATCATTACGGTTCTTGTGGATGAGCTGGTGCTGATTCGCACGTATCTTCTTTGCTGGATACGGCGTATTGATGCAGAATTTAACTTTCTTCAAATATCTTCGTTTAAGCTCTAAAATTGCGCCTTTTTGATTCTTCTTCACAAGTGACTCCATAATTACTGCACTATATAACTTTAAGCCAATTAAAGTACCATTATTTGCAAAATAATTACATAAATAGTGGTAAAAATTGATGGGATAAATGAATAGTGTTAGTAGTGCAAATTTTTTACGATTTTTAATTCACATTCTCTTTGTTGTGATATGACTAAATGTAACTTGTAATTCATAACGTAAATTATGTACAGTTACTAATCATCAATATTTTGTCATCTTCATACTAATAACTCCCGACTCGTCTCAGAATGCTCGTATGTTACAAAACATAGGTTCGTGGTACATGTTTGTTATGTTGTATTATGATCAAACCTCATTTCATATTTTGCATCTACAAGTACTTTATTTAAACAACTAAACTCTATTTTGGCAAGCCTCAACTAAACTTTTTTATTTTACATAACATACACTATGTGTTACTTAAGTAAAAATTAAAATACAAAATGGATTTTTACATCATGCATGACTTACATTACATTAAGTTGTCCTTTATGTATTGTCACACTAAAATCTTTCCAAATCTGCCATAATCTTGAAGATTGCATATGATATTTTTTTATATTGATTTTTTATCTCAAAAATCTGGATTAGTTTACTGTAGGCGGTGCCATTGGAATTTTGGCTGCCGGTGCCATTCGGCAATGGCACCGGGAGGAAACCAGGCTTACTGTAGAATGTTTGCCTTTAAATACCAAGCATTTCTTCCTCATTTAAACACACTATTTTTCCCCTACACAAATTTTTCTCGCATTTTCCATCATTTTTAGATCTGTAGGGTAAACACCCTCCATTGCAGTATTATCTTAATGCTCTAACATTCATTTTGTTGTAAGCATACATTTGTGGATGATCACCAAAGCAAGTTGAAGGATCTTGCCTGATTTCCATCCACCACCTAAGCATTCTCATATGTAGATACGACAAGTTGGAGATTCTCATCATCAATCCTTTTCTGAAGGCTTCCTAACATTGGAAGTTCATTTAGATTAGGCATTTAAATTCATTAGACACATTTGTCTTGGATCATCATTACATACACATTTGTATCATCTCTTTGTATCATTTGATTTAGACTTGATGGTTTGTGTGTTTGTGCCATAAAACACATGATTTGTTATGTTGGGTTTTGGGTTGGTTCTACCTGGTGTAAGGACTCAGTATCTAGCTTTGTACCAGATAAAATGTAAGCGGATACTGGGTTTTGGTTCTTACCCGGTGTTGTAAGGAACTAGGTAATTAGCTTGGTACTGGAAAAAGTAATAAGACAACGTTGTGTAAGGGTTTTCCTCTCCGCCGGGATGGGAGCTTGTTGTTCTAGTGATTAGTAACTCTCTAGTTGGGTACTTGGGTGTGTGTGAGTATAGGGCGAAGAGGAGCTCTCTGGTGAAACGAACACTATAAATTTTCGTGTCCGGTTTGCATTTCCTTTTTTTATGTTGCATCACTCTTTAGTTTACATTTATGTCTTTATTTTTATTGCTTGCATATATCCATGTTGTCTGTTGATTGTGATCATGAATGCATCGCATAATCTAAACATCTTAGTTGCGGAAAAGTTAAATGGTTAGTACTGGTGTGAGCTTTTGTGGTTTAGACTATGGTTTGTTGTACTGTGATTTGATGTTATGATTATGGTGTGTCGACGTGGTTATTTATGCTTTCTTTTATCGTATATTTGTATGGTACTTTTCAAATTACTCGTGTTTGATAGGGCAATTTGATACAAAAGTTTTTAAATTTGTAATGCGAAAATGGTGATCCCCACCCTCTACGTTTTCCACAATTTGGTATCAGAGCATGTGGCTCTAGTTTTCATAATAAATGGTTTTCAATATTACCGAGTTTACGATTCCATGTTATCATCTATCCGAAAAAACGGGATAAATATGAAATAAGTATATTATTCTTTAGAAGTTTTGTTTACTTGAATATCTTTGTTATCAAGCTGGAATACTGTCCAAAATTTGTCATATTAACTTGCCTTAAAGGCCTACCAAGTTATTATACCTTTTCGTTTTCGGGTCCAAAATATGAGTTTTTTGAAAACAAACGATTATGGACCATCCGGTTCTGTTTTGACAACATGCGGTGCCCTTTGTAGGAACAGCACCGGCTAGCCGGTTTTACAGAAGGTTTTGCAAAAATTTTGTCAACTTCAAAAGGTCATTAAATACAAACCGTAAGTCCGTACGAGTCGTGCCACCTACCGTTTCGAATAGAGGAATTGAGTCTAGTTTTCTATTAAATTAGGTTGAGGTACTGATTATAGTTTAAGTTAAGTCGAATCACAAAATACCACAAAGTGTTCCAAAATTTCATGTTTGTATTAACAGAGAAATGAACCTTTGAGTCGGGGCAATTTTGGTTGGTCTCCTATTTTTACATTAACACATTCCTCTTTAAAATTAAAAGTATTTTGGTCATTAATCAGCTTGGTATTACATCGTCATACTCATACTAAGGCGGGAAAAGAAACTTTTCGTCTGATACGGTATACGACTAGTTGCTCTTGTATGCGTTGCTTGTATATATTGATTGTATGCTTATCTCTCATTGCATTTGAGCTTGCTTTTTTATGTAACATAAATGTCAAACATGTCTTGTATGTTCCTTCGCTTGTATGATAATTCAATTTGGTTTCTAAAAGGAGTGTTTGGGATAACTCTTGATTTTGTCAAATATGCATTTCCATGAATGTTTCATTATCTCTTTCTAGTCATGTTAGATTATTATTGTAGGATTTTGATATATGCTTTGTTGCATTCATCTATTGTTATCATCTATATCTGTGTATATGTATTTGTACTTGTTGGTTTTTTTTTTGTTAACATTGGCGTTTGGGATACATGATCTATTTATGTGTTAGCTGTTCCGATTTCATGTATGTGATACTTTATCTTATGCTAGAGTATGTGCACCTCATATAGAATACATCTCCTTCTTTGCATTTGCTATGTCAACATCTTACATGATCTTAATATGTTAAGTATGTTTGTTACGTGTTTCGAAACATATTGCTATATAAAAAAAATTATTGCTCATCAATAGTTGGATTGGCAACTTGAATATTTCATCCAAAATACTTAAGTAAAGATGAGGTGTAATGATGTCTTGTTGTAGTCTTTAAAATAATTTTTCAAAGCGGGTCAAAGTAATAAGTTATTGTTTTGGTTAAAAAGGGTCAAAACTAGTGTTTGGCAAAACCCATAAAGAATGATTTCATGGTTCATTTAGACAAAGCGTGAGTTTGATTTTAAGAATAAATTCTTGGAAGTTCCCGTTTTAACTCTCTCTATCACTATTACTCGATGAATGGCAAGTACTATCTAATAGGATTTCATAATCTATATGAGGCTCTCAGGGGTTTTGTTTGTATCGACGAGTTGTGGATTTACGATTTAAAGTGTCCTGGCTCCTCATACGTTTCAATGCTAGACCCTCTAAAATTATGATAGCCCGAACGATAGTACGATGATCCATTCAGAAGTAACTGTTCCAATCTACATCCTCTAAATATCAAAATAGTTTCTAAAGTTAATAACAAAAGGTCAATTTTTTGTCATGGCGTTTCCATCAAAAGTTTTAAATATTTTTGGTTTTCTCAAAAAGGGGAAGGGCACTTCAAAAATACTTTGTTAAAATCATCTACACATTGTGACATTGTCATTTCATCTTGTCAATTCCCCATAACCACTAGTTCACCAACTTGTTCTCCATCTCACAAACACCGCTAATGTTCATTCTCCTTACTAGTGGTAAATATGATCTTTTCGTTGTTAGTCTTTCATGACTTCTTGCATTACATATTTATGTGTTGATTGAATGCCCTTGCTTGATTATTTTCCATGTCATTATCTTGGTGTTTGATAACTATTTGATTAATTAACAAATGCATAATTCTTAAGAAATGTATTGTTTTGTCTTAAAATGCTTTTATGCTAAATGTTAAGGATTAAACATGTCTTGCATGATCTTTTCTCTTATATGATGTCTTGTACGATTTAATAATTTTTCATTTATTTCTTAATGGATCTATTGATATGGGATATATGCATGGTTGATTGCTCTTGTTCATTGTTGGCATTCCTTAAATCTATAATTTTGATGCTTTAGTGATTCACATGATCTTTTCATCTTGCTCCTTACAAGACATTGCTACATGATTTTCTTGCTACTTGTACACCTATGTTGTGTCAAAGTATTTTTTATAAACTTGTAGAAGTTTAGGATCTTCTTTTTGAAACTGTATTGTTTTAATTAATGAACCAAAAGCGAAAAACAAGCGAATGCCACAATACAACAAGGTGATACATATTTTTGACAATGGAACGAATCAAAATGCAATATGAGATCTCGTGCTTATTTGTTTCCTTCGTCCCAAATCTTTCGCATCATTGTTAGTGCAATTGATTTTCTAATCTAAATGATCTTCTTAACTTATGCTTGTGTTTGGTTGATCTAGATGGGATAAATGGTTAGTGTTAGTGAAATATACGATATATACTTCGGCTATATATAGAGCTTCTTGTAAGCCTTTGAGGCATATATAATATAATCAATCTTAGAATCTAGTTTTTAGTTTTTAATTTAACTTAACTTATTTTCAGTTATTACTTTCAGCTTGTAACATTTCCAAGTTTTAATGCAAATTTAAGTTTTTAAGTCAATTTATAATCCCAAGTGTTAAGTTTCTGAATTGAGTTGTTTTATGTTCAAAAACTCTCAATATTTCTTGTTTACAAACTGTTTTAACTAAGTGAACTTAAAAAGCTAAGTAGTTAAGAGAATATCACAACAATCACTCTCAAATATACCTCAGCTTATGTTATGGATGATAAGCCAATTCTGGATGGGCTTATGGACTCTCACTAGCTTGTTTTATGCAAGCTAGAGCTTGTAGATTCATTGTTTGACCCTGTTTTGAGCAAGGGTGTAGTAAGTCTCTCTATTTCTTACTTTACTTGTCTATTGCAGAAGTGTTAGTTTATTTGTTAAAACTGCTAGTTATAAGTTAACACTGCTAGGCTAATTCATGCTTATTTAAGTGCTTAGTATGGATTGAAAATTGCTTATAAGTGTTTTACTTTGTTATTTGATAATCTGTTTTTAATAAGTTTGAAATAAAAATGATTTTTGGAAATGTTAAAGGCTGTTTTGAACAAGCAGTACTAACTCCAAGTTAGTACTGCTAGTTCATTTTCTTGGATTTCAAAGGTAGCAGTACTAACTAACACTAGCAGTACTAACTCCAAGTTAGTACTGTCAGTTAAAACTGTTAGTACTGGTAGTTCATTTTAGCTTATCAGCTTATTATTTCAGCTTGTTTAAGATTTCTTTAGCTTTTTAAAGTAGATTAAGCTTATTTTAGTGTACTGTTTTCAGTAGAACTTATTTGTCTTTTCAAAATAATTTTAAGAGTTAATCAGTTTTAGTTTTCTAGCTTATTTATCATTATAGTCTAGATTTTTAAGTAATTTAAGGTTTATTTATAGTGTACAGTGCTAAATGTCTATATTTCAGTAGAAACTTATTTAGGGAAAAGGTCCTTAATGGAACATATCAAAATAGATTAACTGATTAAGAGTTTATATCAGTTGTTTAGTTTTTCCTTTTAGCTGTAAGATTAAGTCAATCCATTATAGATAGCAAAAAGAAAATTACTTGGCAGCATATTCTTGATAGCTTAAGGTGAGAAGGCAATATTTCTTGTTTAATTGTGAAGTATAATTGTGTTATAAAATAGCAGTATAAACCTCTAGCTAACAGTCAACCAACCTATAACTACAGTACTAACTCTAATTAGTACTGGTATTAATCCCTGTTAGTACTATAGATAGTACTGTTGTGATTCTCTTGTTAAATTTAGCTTAAATATTGCATGCATCATCATTTGCTTATTTAGATTTAGATAGCTTATTTGTGCCTTAGTGTAAAAAGTTGGTTAAAGTGTTTTTGTCATTCCTAAGTATTTAATCATGTTTCAGCTTAATACTCTTGCATTTTTTTATGTGCTTTTGCTTCTAATATCATTTTAGTGCTAAAATCCAATCCCAGTGACGATTCAAACAAATCATCAATCGTTCTTCGATTTTCCATTCCAGCCTCGTTGGGACATAACGACCCGGGAACACTCTATACTGCTTCCGGTTTTCTTGATCTCGCGGATTCTGACCCTTGTTGTGTATTTATATTTGTTTACATTTATCTATGTATAAAGAGGGTTAAGTTTATGTGAGTCACTGCTGAAGTAGAGGGCACATTACTTTTCTTGATCCCTTGCTCAGCGGTTTGCAATAAGCTATAGAGTTCCATTATTGAAGCTCTTTTTCATTCATTTGATACGAGAGCACAAACTGATTATAATCAGCTGGCAGACCGAATAGGATTATGTTGATAGAAACCTCAGTATCGAACACCATGTTTAGACTTGTCAAAATACCCTTTCATCTCTAAGATGAAAGCACAAATAGAAGCTCTAGGTTTCGGTTTGCAAGCCATTAGAGATTTCACATCATCAAGGCATTCCTTGCTTGCCTTTGTATGAAACATTTCTTTGAGTTGTTGGTTTATCTCATAAGCCCAAGTGTTCTCAAAAGTCTTTTGTAGTTGAGGGCTCATGGAAGATGCCATGATGCATGATACTTTGTTTGCATCATCATAGTGCTTTTGGTGAGCTTCAATCTCTTTCTGGGTGGAATCATCATTCATTATGGGAATTTGCTCATCGAGAACAAACTCTTTGTTCTTGTACCTTAGGGTAAACCTAAGGTTCCGCATCCAGTCCATATAATTTGGACCGGTGAGTCTTTCCCTCCCAAAAACTAAGAGTAGTGTAAAGTTGGAGTTGGTTTAGGGATTAGGAGCGGACGGATTGACACCATTTTCAGAAGACATCTATAAGATAAAATAGTTTTAGTTAGCATGAATATTCCTTAATTAATTACCTAATTTTAAATTAAGGCTATGATCCATATTTTAGATTCGTTTATGAAGAGGGTTGCTGTAATCATATCACGAATTTATTTTAGGTAGACAATTTTGAGATTCATTGATTTTGATCAATGGCATGTTAATCTCGGATATGCTCATCTACTATTCATAACTGGGATGCCAAGGATCATGAATAAGATGGTGAATTTAACCATGCAAAACTCTGCGTGGTGCCCGGCTCGGGTCAGCCCGAGAATCGTGAGCGCCACATCACCTTTCACTTATGTTTTCTTATTAATGTGCCGGTAAACCACACGCGCTCTATTAATAGCCCATATGAGAGATGTGCGATTTTTATGGGTTAGCATACTATTCACATTTTCTATACCTAAAACGGGAATTTTGTTTTAGTACTTTTATATTAATACTTTTAATATAGAAATCATCCTATCAAAAGTTCTTGGTAGCTCCATCGAACGCACAAAAAAGCGGAGAAGCGGGTCAGCGGGAAGCATATTAAAAACCCGACTTCTTTAGGGAAGTAAAACGACCCGCCTTAAACTTCTCTTATAGTTTGTTCACTATGGGTGAGCCGATTTATCAATTGACTAACGATGTATGTAGATCTAATGATACATATATAATATAGCAATTATAATATGTATAAGGTTTCTTTTAAACATTTTTAAAGTTTCAGGTTCTATTTTAAACATTTTAAAATTTCAGGGGTATATTTTAAATAGTTGAAAATATAAGGTTCTAAAATGCAAATTCATATTAACATTCTATGATCACAAGTCAATAACATAATATTCAATTATTTATACTTATCACATGTTAATAATATACTATTTAAGTGCTAATAGAATTAGGCTAATGCTCTGATACCACTAATGGGTTTTCTATTTCCTAACTAGATTAACACGCAGCAGAAATAACAATTAATCTAGGGCAAGAAGGGAACTAAACCCTAAATAATCTAAACCTAATTAACTAAAAGCAACTTAAAAGAAATAAATAAATGAATAAATAAATAAATAAGAAAATACTAACCTTTGAGAAAATCAGATTTCTTACATGCGGACCACCTTGGTCGAACTTGGAGGCAAGTATCCAAACGAGAGTACCTCTAATAGCTCACACCCACGAACCAAAGAGAAAAGACTTTAAATTCGAACTCCTAGGATCCCGTTACACGAAAGACTCTTAAAAGGAGTAGGAATAAGAAAGATTGAATGAGCAATGAAGACCTTGGCATGCCCCTCTATTTATATCCAAAAGGAGGGGGTTGGGTTTACTCTTTTGAGCGATGTGGGACATCCCCAAAAACCATCCCAAGGCTTGTTACTTATTATTTCTCTTTACAGTTCATTGAGGGCAACCCAAAAAGGGCTCTACTTTTGACGATAGTCTTACCAATTAGTTATGAACTTGGACACTAAATACAACACGAAGATGTAACACCTCTAAAATATATGGCAACGGAAAGGTAACCGGGGGCATTACTTCATAATACATAGCACAAGATAATAGGAAACGACCTCTACATGAGTCATTTAAAAGATAACCTCGTTGTTTCATTAAAATAAATAATTTGAACACAAGTTGTCCCAAGTTTGTATCAAATGAAATTCATAGTTTAAAATAAAACGAGGAAAGTAGTGCATGAAAAGTCTATGAAAATGTAGTCTTTTATGAATGAAGACCCAATGCACTTTAAATAATTCATAATGGATTAAGTACCTGAGAAATACATGCTTAAAATGTCAACATAAAGTTTGTGAGTTCATAGGTTTATATAAGTATAAAGGTTGGACCGCAAGGTTTCAAAGAGTGTAATAATTGTAACACGTACAACATCACAAAAGTAATTACGATTGTGTTAAGCTCATGACACCGAAACTAGACAAAGTTATGTATGCATTTTAATGAAATCAAAGTACCCTAGGAAGTTTCCAACCCGAGACACTCGCAGTCCGACATGGTATACGTCCGTTGGCCTTGTTGGCACCAATCCTGGACGGGGTTGTCAATCCCAATAAATATATTTATAACACACGCGCTTACACACAGTAATTAACGGTTCATGATAATTCGGGCATAGTGGATTATTGTTACTTAGGCTAATTCGTAATCATTTAAAAGATAGTAAAGTACTTACGTCCATAAGTAAAAACAAGCAATGTATCTCACCCTGATATTTGTAAAACAGTGATAAACAAGTTAAAACGGGGCAATAAACTCACCTTAAGTAATAGTATTGATTTTTGGGAAAATCAACAAGAAACCTCACAACAAGTTCGAAATGAAACCTATTTAAATATAGGTTGATTTATAATAAAGCAATCGAAATAAAATGATGCAATATATTTTATAACGCTCTATCACCACCTAATAGTTTGCGTTTTAGTTTTATAAGTCAAAATAGTGTTTACGTCTAGTTCGCCACTTAATATATAAATATATACACTTGTAATATAATAGTCAAATTAAATTATAGTCTATCTCGCTCAATATATATAAGTATCTCCTAATAGTCAATTTTTAATTATAGTCTAGCTCGCTCAATTATTTATTTTTACTATTTTCATATAGCTAATTTAATTATCGTCTAATTAGTTTACAAAATAATATTTATAAAGTTTTCAACGCGTATAAATATTATATAAATGTTACTATAATATTTGTTAAGGTTTTTATAGCTCAAACGGACCCGAAAACACTAATTAATATTTCTAACATCAAGCATTTTTAAATAAAAAAGTGTGTAGGAAACTTAATAAATTTTCAGAAAAATAGTTCAACCTTAACGGTGTGTATCTCCTTCGTTATAATGAGTTACGGGTCGTTCAAACTCGAGGATTTAACGGAAAATCATAATCTACAAGCTTATCTTTCGTTTTTAACCCTACTCGGACCTGAAACGAGCCAAAAACGTCAATGAACAGTGCTGGACATAAAGCGCAAAAATCCAGTTTTTTGTCGGTAACTGTACTAAACTTGTTTTGGCCATATCTCCTTCGTTATAAGTCTGTTTTTAGCCC
The DNA here is from genome assembly GCA_026074375.1 of Tanacetum coccineum. Lineage (NCBI taxonomy): Eukaryota > Viridiplantae > Streptophyta > Magnoliopsida > Asterales > Asteraceae > Tanacetum > Tanacetum coccineum. The sequence goes on along the minus strand of BQNB010077486.1, from coordinate 19,032 downwards.
AATTTATATCAACGCGATCGTATTTAAGTGTACTATCTATTTTAAAGGCCTCGCCTTGTCTAAGCTAAGTTTTTTCTCCAAAAATAGTAGAAGAAAAACGGGACAACAAGTATTATTTTTCTAGGCTACTAGTCCAAATCAAACCACCACAACAAAAACCATTCTAACTTAATACCTCTTACCACTTTCACAATTATTCCCCACAAAGAAAATCCAATCTAACTTAATCCCTTCCACCACTTCATCAAAATTATTTAGTATGCTAAGAATAAGAAAATAAATATATAACTAAACTAAGGTAGTTTATAAATTACTACTTTAACAACAAGCCATATATTTTTAGCAAGTAACTTATGAGATGTTAAAAATAATTATTTTTAGTGTATGAACATGTCTATTAATTATTTTACATAATCTTGCAAATATATAAACGTAAGACTTTTACTTGTTTTCTTTGTAAATCTTTTAAAATAACAACTAGTTGGTGATATAACTTTGTAAATGATTTAAACAAAATATATAAAATGGAGATATGTGAAGTGAGAAAAAAATATAAGAAAGAATATGAACCTTAGTAAGATGAGGAGACTTAGCAAGTTTTATAACTAGTAATCCAACCAAGAACCTTTAGTTTTTATCAACCTTTAAATCTTCTTGTAAATAATTAAACCAACTTTGAAAACCTTGTTCTTTTACACCTTAAGCTGTCGAAAATACTCAAAGGAAAGAAGAGTTTTGTTTGTTTGTTTTGTGATGAAATAAGAAAGTTAGGTAACAAGTTTATATAGGATTACGTATGGTAAAGCTTAAGTTTATTTTTTGGTCAAATAGTATATTTTTACCTAAACTAAGATATTTTTTCTTGAGCCTTGCCCTTCTTGCCGTGTGATATCAAGAAAAATAGTAGGTAAAGCTTTGTGTACGTAAATATATGACATGTTATGCTTAGGGAGATGTTTAACACATAGATGGTATATGTTTTGTTTCAAAAATGTTGCATATGCCATAATTAGAAGAGAGAGGGGCTGCTAACAAGACAAAAGGCAAAGAAAAATGTGTTTAAATTTGTATTATGATATATTTATATGTATAGGTATGTATATGTATGTATAAATAAGGTGGCGATGATTTATTTGCATGCATGCATGTACGTAAGTGTATACATAAGCGTTTTACGTAAAACTTGTAAAATAAAATGTGTAGACTTATAAATTATATTCATAGAAGTCATATAGCACATATGTGACATAAAATTATATTTGTTTATTTTTGTTTTACGTTTAAAATTGTTTTTCAGTTTACGCGATTTAACTTAACGGTTATTATTAAACGTAAACACATAAAGTTCAAAGTAAATAGTTTTGAGTTTATTAACGTAACATGACCTGAAAATATTGATTGTCACAGAAGAATTCAAGAAAACCAAATTCACCCCCTCTCAACAATTCTACACGCGTAAACTCTCACATTTGGCGTGCACAGAAATGTAATTGCAGCAGCATCATTCTGTACTTGAAAACAGAAATTTATGCATAAGAATATATATGTATTAAACCCTTGGACTATCAACTACACAAAAAACCATGTCGCCTCACACCAATATCTGATACTATAAATGTAACACCCCAAAGTTGGTTTTTAAGTATTTAATTACGAAAAGGCCATTGGATATGTTTGACTATGACTTTAAAGTTTGAATGTGCCAAGGGACTTAAGCAATTGTCTGTCAAAACCAATACGGCGTATTGGATAAGGGTGAATACGGCGTATTGATATAAGAGTGGATATGGCATATCCGGGTTAATGAATACGAAGTATTGGTAGTCTAGCATGGATACGGCGTATCCATGGGTATGGATACGGCGTGTCGGTTAAGTGAAACCATATGTGATAATGTTGTAGAAATTATAATGTGGCACAAATATAAAAAAAGTAGACTTGAGGGACCATTCTTGCCAAATGGTAATACTTGCACCAAATTAATATCTAGGACTTCCATAAACTTCCAGATTATTAGAGTGTGTATGTGTGTTGGCTGTGTCGACACAATCAAGAAAGAGGGAAAATTATGGTAGTCTTGATGATCAATACTGATGGTGATTAATGTTCCAAATCAAGAGATAAACTCATAGAAATAATCCTACAAGGTAAGTAAGCTCTCTTTTGAGTTGAATTGAGGAATTATAAATTAGGGTTCATGTAACCTAAATTGGGGGTTTTGAGTAATTGTGGTGCTAAACCAAGAATTAAGGTGTTTTTTAATGTGGGTTAAGGTAATTTAATTATTTAAGATAAATTAGTGATTTTAGGTTATGATCAAGATATGATCATATAATAATTAAAAGGATTTAGTGATAAAAAATGGTTAAAGGTTTAGGACTTATGTTCCTTTAATGGTTTATGATTAATTTGGGTAATTAAAGTTTTATCATATGATCAAGATATGATCATGTGATGATTAGAGCTAATGATGGGTATGATTAATGGGTTATGTAAACCCTTGATGATTGTATATGCATTAATGTAAAAATAGGTGCTTGTAATGATTTTAAGTAAAAACCAAGGGTTGAAGATGATGGTGATGATGCTTATTGTATTAGCTTGGATTCAAGGTAAGAAACACGTTATAATGTGTTATTGTATGGATTTATCACATTATGTGTTATGTGGTTTAATTGTTATGGTTATAAATGGTTGTTTTTGATGTGTTTAGTAGAAAGTGCTTAGAGTTGGTTTGGCATGACTAATTATGGAAGTGGTATTATAGAGATGAATTAAGGGGATTGTGTAAGTAATGGTGTGAATGTTCTTATGAATGTATGTTGATGAGTTATGGTTGCATAATTGTGTAAATGAAGTATGGTGGCATGTTTTTGTTGTTTACTTACTAAGCCTCATGGTTACGGTTTAGTTGTTTAATGTTTTGTAGGTTTAATGTGAAGAAAGTAAGGTTTTGGATAAAGGCCTTAAATTTGGAAGCAAAGACTAGAAGTGTTTGGTTTATGCATACAGCTTAGTACTAGATACCGAGCTCGAATCGATGTTGAACCCCCCAAGTGATGTAAAATGGTTTGTAAATGTTATTGTCAAGTGTCAAAGTCATTTGTTATAATCTTGTATAAAAATGAACGCAAATGGGTCAAAAGAAGAATGTAAAATGGGTAAAAAGGGTCTTTGGCTAATCACCCATCGAATTGTAAGGTATGTTTCCGTACTTCATTGAGACCACAAATGTTATGTAATCGTTTAATATAAAGTATTAATGAGTTCTGGAAGTTCTTGTAAAGTTTCACGTTAAGGAAGTTGAGTTTTGGGTCAAAAGGGTTTTTATGCATAATGTTTCTGCAAGTTTTAGGTCTGATGGTCCAATACGACGTATCCAAGTAGTGGATACAACTTATTGAGGTTTAGGGATGATGCGGCGTATCCCTGTCTAATGCTCTCAGTTTTTGGTTATTCTTGCTTTAGTCGTAAAAACTCAGTCGTAAAGGTTTAGAAGTTGTGCCTTATACCATTGGAAAGGTAGTTGGGTATATTTTATGATAAAATTCCTTTCAAGGGATGAATGGTAATATATTTATGTCAGTTTATCAAGGAGTGACACGAGGTTATTCCTGGTTATGCGTTTGAGCTTTTCGTGCACGCCGCGGCGCACATCCACACTTCGATGTGCCCCTTCCCCATCGGTATGTTTCCGTACTTCATTGTGAAGACCCAAATGTTATGTATCGATTTAATATAAAGTTTTAATGGGTTAGTTCTGGGAAGTTCTTGTTAAAGTTTCACGTTAAGGAAGTTGGTTTTGGGATGTCAAAGTTTGGTGTGGTTTGGGGTTGGCGGGTGTGGGGGGGGGTGGGGTGGGGGGGGGGTGGGGGGTTTGTGTGTTGGGGGGGGTTGGGGTTTATGTTTTTAGCCGGTTCCACTGGTGTGTTGTGGTTTTTTGTTTTGTTTTTTTTTTTGTTGTGTTTGGTGTTCAGTAGATCGGGTTGTTTTTTGGGGCTTGGTGTGTTTGCTGTTTTTGTTTTTTTTTGGTTTTTTTTGTTTTTTCTTTTGTTTGTTGTTTTTTTGTTTTTGTTTTTTTTTTTTTTTTTTTTTTTTTTGTTTTTTTTTTTTTTTTTTTCTTTTTTTTTTTCTTTTTTTTTTTTTTTGTTTTTTTCGTTTATTTTGTTGGTTTTTTTTCGTTTGTTCGGCGCGCTTTTTTTTTGTTTTTTGTTTGTTTTTTTGTTTTTTTTTTTTTTGTTTTTTTTGTTTTTTGTTTTTTTTTGTTTTTGTTTTTTGTTTTTTTTGTTTTTTTTTTTTTTTTTTTTTTTTTTTTTTTTTTTTTTTTTTTTTTTTTTTTTTTTTAAATGTTGGTTATTGTTTTTTGGTTTTTTTTTTTTTTTTTTTTTTTTTGTTTTTCGTTTTTTTTTTTTTATTTTTTTTTCTTTTTTTTTTTTTATGAATGCTAATTGTTCTTCTGCAAGTTTAGTTTAGTTTTAGGTCTGATCGCGTCCAATACGACGTAACAAGTAGTGGATAACTTACTTGAGGTTTTAGGGTGTGTGTGTTGTAGCAGGGCGGTGACGTTAGTCGTATTTGTGTTATATCCCTGGTTGTCTTAAATGCTCTCAGTTTTTTGGTTTTAGTGTTTTTTTTATTCTTTGCTTTAGTCGTATTTTTTAAAAAAAAACTCAGTCGTGTTGTATAATGGTTTAGAAGTTTTGTTTTTTTGCCCTCCTTATACCATTGGAAAGGTATTAGTTAGTTTAGTTGGGGTAAATTTTATGATAAAAATTCTTTCAAGGGCTATGAAATGAATATATGAATGGTAATATATTTTGTCAGTTTTATCAAGGAGTATGACACTGACGAGGTTATTCCTGGTGTTTGGCTGGTTTTGGTTTATGCGTTTGAGTTGTTAAAAAGTTTTTTAATTGTGGTCATTTTTAGAGTCGGTGAAATGGGAAAAAAGGAAAGGCGTATTTCAACTTGGTGTATTAGGAACCTTCGGTCTAAGTAAAGTAGGTTTCCATGATACGTTGTCTAATCTTAGACCACTTTTAGATGCGTTTGCCGTAAGTGTAAAGTAGTGCGGGAAGTGAATGCCTTAGTTATAAAGAAATTTAATAGCTTGCGGCAATTAGAATGAAGATGCTTAGACATTAAATGATTATGAAATGTGAGATGTGTTATTTTGCCATAGACTAAATGACTTTGATTGTGGCTAAAAATATAAAACACTTATTGGAGAGGTGTTAAGTGCGGAAATGTATGTTATATGATGTAAAGTCTATGGTAGGTTATTTAAATATCTAAGTGATGCATGATGTGTATGATGATATGAGTTTACAAAGTGCTTGAACTAAGTTAAATGCATAGGATTGCATTTTTGATAAGTAATGATGAAAGCATGTGAGTCAGGGCAAGTAAAGGTGTAAACGCTTAAATTATGAAAAGTTGCTTAATGACATCAAATAACTTCACTTTTATAGCGTCATTTATCCCATGTAATTAAGCCATTTTGTATAAATATTGCAAAGAATTGTTACTTAATCGTTTGTATTTGAGAATTGCAGTAATTATGGAGTATTTGGTAAAGATTAACTAAAAGGCACGCATTCTGGAGCTTAAACAAAGATATTTGAAGAATATTGTTCTGACAACCAATACGCCGTATTCATCAAGGAAGATACGACGTATCTGTGCCTACACTCACCAAAGACCATGAAGTAAACAAGATCCAATACGCTGTATCCAGAAGAAGGAAATACGCCATATTCAAGCTATATGGAAATAAAATATTCTGGAAGATATCAAACTTGGTCCCTACTGTAAAAAAAACTGATACGCCGTATCCAAGACTTTGAATACGCCGTATCGACCATATTCCAGACCCTATAAATAGAAACTCAAAAACTAGTTTTAAGTGTGTTAAATCATATTCTCGATACCTAAACCACAAAAGTCAATTTTCAGAAGAGAAAAAGAGTAGAAGAGGTCGAGCATCGCAATTAATTCCATAGGAGACAACGTAATTTCTTATACTCTTGTAATCGTTCAGTTTTTGGTATCATTCGTTAACTCGGTTAGTTTACCTTGGCTAAATCATTACTTTTGTATTAATTATGACGTTTGAAGGCTAATACCTTCGGGTATTAGCCATTATTATGAAGATCTTAATGTTTGGTTTGTTTATCTCGATTTCTTAATTTATCGTTGATTGCTTGTTTATGTTTATCAATATACTTGTTTACATGCTTTTGTATGCGACATATCATTCAACTGGATCTAGTGATATGGACCAAGTAATCTAGTTGTCGGTATAGCTCTTCATATAGTGATTTATATATCTAAACCAATAGGATCATAATTAACGACCTATATTTGCCCTTAGCTCGTGAGCTTAGTTGGACCATAAGGTGAGCTTGGTACCAACGAGTACGTTCTTGATTAATTGGTAAAGACTTGGTTATTAGAATACTAGTATATGAATTGCCATTAAGCAGTATGTAGGTAAAGTCTCTATGAGCTAGGGTTTAACAATATCACCATTGCTTTAATCCCTAAGATAGATTATAATCAGCAAATAAGGATGCTTTATGCGGATGCGTTTAATTGTGACAGAATTCTATGTGTCTAGGTCTTAGGAAGAAGTAACGCCTAAGTCTTAAGAATGATATGCCGCCTCAAGATAAGTAATCATTGCACTAAATAAACAAAATAACGTTTTGATTGGATTAATAATGGTTAATACAGTTTTCTTATATTTGGGTAGACCGCTCTTTTATCTTCTGTTAATTTGCTTGCGTGTGTTTTAGTGTCTTGAATTGGTTTTAGTCACCACTAAATCCGTGCCAGTCTCTCAGGCTAAAAACCCCCCCTTATCCATTAGATTTAGGATTAACATAGGTTTAGCATAGGTTTAACATAGATTAGACTAACTTAGATTAGAAAACCAAAGTATTAATAAATTGAAAGTGTTTCTCGCTATTAGTGATCGATACCCTACTTACCACGAATATCGATCGAGTACACTGCCCGTAAAAAGTGTTGTTTTAGGTAAAGTCGGCAAAATATAAATTTAAAACTTGAATCATAAATTACACCTACATGACAACATCATCAAGTTTTTTGCGCCGCTGCCGGGGAGTGAAAATTAATCTTGATTTTTATTTGATATTTTGGTTTTTAACATTAGATTAGATCTAACCCTTAGGATTAGTGTAATTTAGATTAGTGTATAATTTTGTATATTTGCTTGTATATTTGTGTGTTTGTTTGCGTGTTTTAATTGTTTTCTCTAATACAATGTTCTGGTCGATAACTAGATACAGCGTATCCACTTCCATTCGATATGGCATATCCAACTTTCTGTCCAATACAACGTATTCTCTCAACATATTAATACGGCGTATTCACTTCAATTGAATACGGCGTATCGATCATCTGAAATAGAAGCTGAATTTTCATGTTTGATTTCGTGCTTAATTTTTTTATCTTTCTTCAAAACAAATCCGGCTAATATTTTACCTTTGTGACAAGTCATACATATCAGAGCTAGTTAATTGAAGAAGAGATGGCAGACAAAGAAGCAAAGTCAATGAGAAAAATCGTGGCTAATATGGGGATATAGAGTAACTGCTCTGGGATTCGACCAAAGGAACAACGCAAATCCTTCGTACCAAGAACGAAGACAATCTATAGAAGAAACCCTAAGCAAGTTTATGAGTAAATCGGCAAAAAGACAGGAGGAGAACTCCAATTTGATCAAAGAGATCCGAGCTTCAACAGATGCTGCCATAAGGAACCAAGGAGCATCAATTAAAACTTTAGAGATCCAAATCGGGCAAATTAGCAAGGTCCTACAGGAAAGAGGATTTGGAAGTTTATCGAGCTCAACTAAAACTAACCCGAGAGACCATGTCAATTTGATCTCAACTATTGTTAAAGCTGATTCATATCTGATACGCTGTATGGGATCCTCCCAATACGTTGTATCCACTAGACAAAATCGTACACTGATGTACGAGACAAAAGAAACGACAATTCTGTTTCCAATTCATTTGAATGGTTACTACTGTGAAGAAAAGAAAGGATCATATGGACCACAATTCTCGGAAGCTTACTCATATAGAGCTTCATATAATTCCATACCCAGAAAGAAGAAAGACCCAGGGAGTTTCACTTTACCTTGCTTTATTAATAATGTTTGCTTTGATAATGCCCTTGCTGACTTAAGAGCTAGTGTAAGTGTTATGCCTCTCTTGACCTACCTTAACCTATGATTAGGCGAATTAGCTCACACTAAGTTGACAGTTAAACTAGGAGATAGGACTGTGAAATATCCAAAAGGAATTGCTGAAAACATGCTAGTAGGTATTGGTAAATTTGTTTTCCCCGTATACTTTATAATTCTTGATATGCCCGAGGATATCAAAGTGCCATTGATCCTCGGAAGACCATTTTTGTGTACCGCCCGTGCTAAGATTGATGTTTTCAAAAGAAAGATTACTTTGAGAGTTGAGGAAGAGAAAATAATTTTCAAAAGTGTTAAACCTGCTAGTAGTTTAATTAAGAAGGTCTACATGTTAGGTTTAAGAGAAAGAATAAAACTTGATTTAGAAGCTAGGCTAATAGGAGAGACTTTGGTGTTGAATAGATCATTAGACCCTTTCTTTGAGGATTACATAGAACTAAACGATCTTAATGTACTATTAGAGTTTAAAAGAGATCAAGTTGATGATTTAATGCCCACCATTAAGGAAGGTGAGGTAGTTGAGGAATTTAGAGTTAGGAATGATACTAGAATGGTTAGCAAATTTTTTGGATATCCTAGTAATTGTAACCACGATAAGAAGATCCGTATTGATTGTGCCTACAACTTGAAGTTCTCTTGCATGATAGGTTTTGAATTTTTACATGCTAATTTTTTCCCTATCTTATACGTAAATCTAATGTCCAAAAAGTTTCATAGCTCTATAATGAAGGACAAAATGGAATACAAGGGAAATACTGTAGTTGGAGCCTTAATGAACATACCTATCTTTGTTGGAACTTTTTCTATCTTAACAGATTTTGCAGTTTTAGAAGATATGGATGCTTATCGTGATGAAGGAATGGGCGATGTTATTTTTGACGAACCATTTTTGAGAGAAGTTGGGATTAATGCAAAACGGATACTGAGACTAGTATGAATATGATGGTTGAACTGTTGAATGATTGAATTGAGGTTGTGATGGATAAGTTGATGAGTAATGTTGAGTGGAATGAATTGATGCATACTGAGATGGTGAAAACTATTGTTGATGCAGAGGATTATTGTATGAAGACTGATAAGTGTTGAAGTGAGGTGGTGTCATCTACTGATTTGCTATAAATGCAAGTGAATCTTGATTGCGTTCACGCAGAAGATAGACTTCATTTGCATAGAGTTCATGTTGTTCAAGATATGCATGAAGCTAATCAAAGTTGGTAGTATGCAAATCCTTCATGAGCTTGCCATCAGTCACAAATTTGCTCTATTCTGGTGGAAGACTGTTTAAGAACTTTGTATTAACTTGAAATTGCTCGATTTTCATGTTGTAGATGTTCATATCATTAATTAGATAAGTGAATCTCAAGTAATACTTGTGAAGTGTTTCCCCCTTTATGTGAGTAAACTTATCAAATCCATCATATAACTTACACTCTCTCTCCCGCTTAGTCAAAGAGGTACCTTGCATCAGTAATTGAACTCTCTCCCATAAATCTTTAGCAACTCGGTGATGATTCACAAGTGAATAGATATCAGCTGGTAGACCTTGAAGAATGATATTGGTAGCTTTCATATCACAATCAGCTTGAATTTTCTCAGCAACAGACAATTCAACATATTTTTTAGTTCCGGTCACTCCATTCTCTTTAACAGTAAGCCAAATGAGTGGATCATTTTCAACTGATTCAAGTATCATTCTTCCGTGCTCTCTATTTTGCATGTAGATTTCCATTCGACTTTTCCAAGAATCATACAAGTCCTTGTCCAACAAAGGTAGACGATTGTCAGCACCGGAGAGTATCATATACTCAGCAAGAGTATTCTTTTGTCCAAGTGGAATAATTGAATCCATGTTGATTTGATATTTCTTAGATTACTTGTGGATCGAACGGTGATTGAAAGTAACTGTGTTGTTTAGTAAGTTGTCTTTTTCTTTTGGAATACACGGGATTTTACAATTCTTGATAAAACCGGGAAATCAAGCTTTCACGGGATTTTACAAATCAAAGAACAGCCGTATAATTCACCTAATGAAAGTGTATAGTTCTCCCAAGTAAAGCGTATAAATCACCCAAGCAAATTGTGTATAAATCTCCTTAAGAAAAGATTACGTATAAATTCATGTAGTATAGGGGAACTTGTATAAATCGCCTTTACAGATAGTATAACATATAAATTTGCTATTGAATAATAAGGTATAAATCGGCCTGTTGGGACAAGTCGTTAATCGCCTATAGAACCAACACGTATAAATCACCTGTTGAACACGTATGTATAAATCGCCTATGGGACAAAACGTATACTTAGCCTGACCAAATACAACGTATAATTCGCCTGACCAAATACAACGTCTAATTCGCCTATAGGAAACGTATCAATCGCCCAATACACTTCAAAACTCAAAAATCAAAAATCTTAAAAAGACTCACTTTTTGACGTTTTTACCCAATTTTTCATTGTTACTTTTCCTATGTTAAGATGGTAAAACCTTGAAAAACCAAGCTTTAACAATTTTTGACACGAAAAATTTTGAAAATCATGATTCTTGGTACAAAACCCATTTTCTAACCAAAAGGATGAAGTTTTTGATGGTTTTTCAAAGATTTTCTTGTACTTCTAGCCTAAACAAAGATAAATAAAGAGTAAAGCTTTATGGTTTTTCAACCCTCAAAAAGTGAACTTTTTGAATGGATCGAACCAAAATACACGAACAAAAAGAGTAGCAAAATGCACATAAAACCTTCACAAACACCCCCTGGCTCTTGATACCAATTGTAGAATATCTTAACACATATAATGGAAGCATTCGAATGGAGTTTAAAGAGAGAAAGATGTGGTTGGATGAAAACTTAAAGAAAGAAACAAAGAAGACAATATTAGATTAAGTGTGTGTGAAACAAATGAACAACCAACACCCTCTCCAGGTGTGGAGAGGGTATAAATTACTTTCTAGCTTTACACGACCATAGCTTGTGTCATGCGGCAACTATTGTTCTTTGGCTCGGTTAGCTTGCTAACATAAATTGTTTAACTACGAGCTACGACTATCTATATTGGTAGTGACTGATACTTTTTTATATTTCTAACAATTCTTATCCGACCTGGGCAGGACATTCCTATCGGCCAACTTTACCGCACACATCCTGGTGGGCCATGTAGGGCTTTGACCGCGAGGAACTCGGTTAGACCCTTACATTCTCATTGTTTGGCATTGAGGTACACATCACATCATTTGGATCATTTTACTTTAGGTTCGTCATCAGACCATTCATCTTCCGATCATTCATCTTCAGATCATTTTTCATCGGAGCATTTACTTCAAGATTCATTACTTCATCTGGGCATTCTACTTTAGGTCATTCTTTATCTGGGCGTACTCCATCAGTTACCACCATTGCTGTTTCATCTAAACCATCGAGATTCATTTATCCACCACCTACTAGGACTTTACGGGGTAGCAAGGCCTATCGTCGCTGGCCATCCGAGTCATTAGATGGGGATTCTTCTTTTGAGTCATCTGTCGGAACATCTCGTAAGAGATGTAGGTCCCCTGCTACCACTGTGCGTTTATCTATCCCTGCTTCAAGAGCATTAGTTCCTACTCGTGCTGATCTCCTTCCACCTAGTAAGAGGTTGATGACATCAAATAACGTCTATTTTATAGCATCATTTATCCTATGTAATTAACCTATTTTGTATAATTATTGCAAAGAATTGTTACTTAATCGTTAGTATTTGAGAATTGCAGTAATTATGGAGTACTTGGTGAAAGTTAACTAAAAGGCACGCATTCTGAAGATTAAACAAAGATATATTGAAGATTACTGTTCTGACAACCAATACGCCGTATCCATCAAGGAAGATACGGCGTATCTGTGCCTGCACTCACCAAAGACCACGAAGGAAACAAGATCCAATACGCCGTATCCAGGAATAAACTATACGCCGTATTCAAGCTATATGGAAATAAAATATTCTAGAAGATATCAAACGTGGTCCATACTCTAAGAAATCCCCAATACGCCGTATCCAAGACTTTGGATACGCCGTATCGACCATATTCCAGACCCTATAAATAGAAAACTCAAAAACGAGTTTTAAGTGTGCTAAATCATATTTTCGATACCTAAACCATAAAAGTCGATTTTCAGAGGAGAAGAAGAGCAGAAGAGGTCTTGCAACGTGATTAATTCCATAGGAAACAACTTGTAATCTCCTATAATCTTGTAATCGTTCAGTTTTTGTATATTTATTAACTCGGTTTGTTTTTTTTTTATTTTTTTTTTTTTAAACTTTTTTTTTTTACGTATAATTTTTTTTTTTTTTTTTTTAACAATTTTTTTATTTTTTTTTTTTTTTTTTTTTTTATTTTATTTTTTTTTTTTTTTTTTTTTTTTTTTTTTTTTTTTTTTTTTTTAATTTTTTTTTTTTTTTTTTTTTTAACACTTTTTTAAAAAAAAAAACAAAAAAATTTTATTTAACAATTTTTTTTTTTTTTTTTTAACTTGGCTAAATTATTACTCTTGTATCGATTTATGACGTTTGAAGGTAATAACTTCGGGTTATTAGCCTTATTTTAAAGATCTTGTTGTTTGGTTTGTTTATCTTGATTCTTAATTTATCATTGATTGCTTGTTTATGTTTATCAATTTATACTTGTTTACGTGCTTAAGTATGCGACCTATCATTCAACTGGGTCTAGTCCTACATATTTAATGTGCTACAACTTCGATGTTGTTTGGGCGTAGGCTAAGAGTCCGGGTTAGCTCTCCATATTGCAATTTATATATCTAGAATCATAGGATCCCAAATATTGGCCTATCCTTGCCTTTAGTTTAGTGAGCTTAGTTGAGCCATAAGGTGACCTTGGTATCAACGGGTACATTCTTATTCCGTTGGTAAGGACTCAGACAGTGGACTACTAGTATATAAAGAGTCGTTAAGCAGTAAGTGGGTAAAGTCTCTATGAGCTAGGGTTTAACAAGATCACCATTGCTTTAATTCCTAAGATAGATTATAATCAGCAAATAAGGATGCTTTATGCGGATGCGTTTAATTATGACAAAATTCTACGTGTCTAGGTTTAAGGATGAAGTACCGCCTTAATCTTAAGAATGATATACCGCCTCGAGATAAGTAATCATTGCACTAAATAAACAAACCAACGTTCTGATTGGATTAATAATGGTTAATACAGTTTTCTTATATTTGGTTAGACCGCTCTTTTATCTTTTGTTAATTTGCCTGTGTGTGTCTTAGTGTCTTAAGTAGATTTTAGTCACCACAAAACCTGTGCTAGTCTCTTAGGCTGAAAACCCCCTTATCCATTAGATTTAGGATTAACATAGGTTTAGCATAGGTTTAGCATAGATTAGACTAAATTAGATTAGAAAAACCAAAGTATTAATAAATTGAAAGTGTTTCTCGCTCTTAGTGATCGACACCCTACTTACCACGAAACTCCTATCTGGCCCGGTACACTACCCGTTAAAGTGTTGTTTTTGGTTAAGTCGGCAAAATATAAATTTAAAACTTGAAAACATAAATTACAACCACACGACGACATATCAAGTTTTTTGCGCCGTTGCCGGGGAGTGATAATTAATCTTGATTTTTATTTGATATTTTGGTTTTTAACATTAGATTAGATCTAACCCTTAGGATTAGTGTAATATAGATTAGTGTATAATTTTGTATATTCTGTATATTTGCTTGTATATTTGTGTGTTTAATTGTTTGTTTATTTAATTGTTTTTCATAATACATTGTTCTGGTCGATAAACCGATACGGCGTATCCACTTCCATTGGATACGGCGTATCCAACTTTCTATCCAATACAGCGTATTCGTTCAAAAAGATTAATACGGCGTATTCACTTCAATTGAATACGGCGTATCGATCATCTGAAATAGAAGCTGAATTTTCGTGTTTGATTTCGTGCTTAATTTTTTTTATCTTTCTTCAGAACAAATCCTGCTGATATTTTTACCTTTGTGACAGGTCATACATATCAGAGCTAGTTGATTGAAGAAGAGATGGCAGACAGAGAAGCAAAATCAACAACAAGAAAAATTGAGACTAATGACCAAGCAGATTACTATTCAGGGATTACAAGCATTACAGTTAATGGAAAGAACGCCTATGAGCTGAAAGGAAAATTCCTTGATGATTTGCACAAAAATGCCTTTAGTGGTACTAATGGGGAAGACGCGGTCGAGCATATCGAATACTTTCTAAAAATTGTTGACCCAATTGATTTACCGAATGTGAATCAGGATAAACTTAGAGTTGTTGTTTTTCCAATCTCAGTGGTTGGATATGCATGGAGGTGGTTTGATAGAATTAAAGGATTGATTACTAGTTGGGTCGATTTAACTGCCAAATTTTTGAAAAATACTACCCGCCTTCCCGCAATGGCAAAGTTAACACCCCGATAATTAAGTGGGACCCTACTAATCCCAAGTTTAAAAATTGGTTGGCCTCAAAGTTTGTAAACTACAAGACGATGGATATATTTACTAAAGGAGCTTTGTTGGACTATTGGAAATTGGGAAGCGACGAAATTAAGCCAACAAATGATGAAATTTCCGATCTTGAGGAAACTGATCACAACGATGAATAAGAAATCAGTGAAATTTTTAGGATTGAAACAAACTTGTTCGGTTATAAAACATCGCTGTGCGAAAAATTCAAAGAGTTCTATTACCTACTCAAGATAGACCCGGATGTCCTTACTAAAGATATTGAGGGATTCAAGACTTATGACGAATACAAGGATTATTGGATTTATGAATGGAACAAAATCGTGCCATGGACTGACACTAGAATATGGACTGAACCCGCTCCAGTTGTGCATTGTTGTAAGCCATTTAATTATAAAAGTGGGTATTCATAGTGGCCCACTTGTAGCTGGAGAGAAGATGGATATTGTAATAGAGGAAACTTG
>BQNB010077485.1:7828-30828 GCA_026074375.1 Tanacetum coccineum | reverse complement strand
TGTTTGCATATATTCACTATCATATAGCACTATTGTCCACTGTTTGAAATATTGACACAGCTTTTGGGTTTAAGGTCAATCCTACGAGCTCACCATCATTATTGTTGACGTTTTCGAGTATCATATTCAGGTGAAGTGAAAGAGGAATAGTTTGGTAATGTGTGATAGCAGGCTTAGAAGCATCCTGTGTGGATTTTCATGTGAAGTCTTGCTTGTTTATTTTGTTTGGATTTAGTATTTGGAAATTTTGGTTTAAGTTTAGATTTGGACCCCTGTGAGGGCTTTTGGATGATTGTAAGAGATTTGGAATTTTGATAGTGATTTGGGACATCACTCGAGGTTGTTCGAGGTTGATGGTCTTCGTAACACTTGAAGTTTATGCATTGTAGTTTTCTTTATATTGTACCTTGTGTTATGATTGATCATTATGTTGCGCTCCCGAGTTTCTGCCATTGTTGGGGTGTGACAGTTGTCGCGATTCGGCGGATTAAGGGATTTGATTATGCATGAGTCGTATAAGTCCAAGTATTCTATCCATCCAGGATCAGACAAGATGTATCAAGATTTGAAGTTGTTGTATTGGTGGCTATATATGAAAGCTGATATTGCCACGTATGTTAGCAAGTGTTTGACTTGTGCAAAGATTAAAGCTGAGCATCAGAAACCATCTGGGTTGCTACAACAACCTGAGATTCCTGTTTGGAAATAAGAAAGGACCACTATGGATTTTGTTAGTAGACTGCCTAGAACGCCAAGTGGATTTGATATGATTTGGGTCATTGTCGATCGACTGACCAAATTAGCTCATTTCCTGCCAATGAAGAAGACTGATACTATGGAGAAACTCACGCAACTTTATTTGAATGAAGTTGTGTGTAGGCATGGTGTTCCTATTTTGATCATTTCCGATCGAGATAGCCATTTTACGTCTAGATTCTGAAGATCGTTTCAGAAAGCGTTGGGGACAAATTTGGATATGAGTACCGCTTACCACCCTCAAACGGATGGTCAAAGCAAAAGGACTATAAAAATGCTTGAAGATATGTTGCGTGCTTGTGTGATCGACTTTGGAAGTAGTTGGGATCGCCACCTATCATTGGTCGAGTTCTCATACAACAATAGTTATCACGCAAGTATTAAGGCTGCACCATATGAGGCTTTATACAGACGGAAATGTAGATCACCTGTTTGCTGGAGTGAGGTTGGAGATAGCCAAATCACCGGTCCATAAATGATACGTGAAATGACCGAGAAGATTATTCAAATTAAGAACCGCTTGTTGACTGCTCATAGCCGCCAGAAAAGCTACGCGGATAGAAGATCTAAGCCGTTGGAATTTGAAGTCGGAGATATGGTACTGCTCAAGGTATCTTCGTGGAAGGGCGCTGTGCGTTTTGGAAAGCGCAGAAAGTTGAGTCCACGTTACATTGGGCCATTTAATATTCTAGCTAGAGTCGGTCATGTGGCTTATACATTGGAACTACCGGAAGAATTGAAAGGGATTCATAGTACTTTTCATGTTTCGAATCTCAAGAAGTGCTTAGCGAAAGGTGATATTATCGTTCCGATGAACGAGATTCAACTTGATGATAAATTGCACATGATTGAAGAGCCAGTGGAAATTGTTGATCGAGAAGTTATGCAGCTTAAGCAAAGTCGGATACCTATCGTTAAAGTTCGTTGAAATTCGCAAAGAAGTCTAGAATTTACTTGGGAACGTGAGGATCGGATTAAGAATAAGTACCCTCATCTCTTTATGAGTAATGATGAAGCAAGGAAGAGCGGATAAGTCGAGTTGAGCACCGGGACGGCGCTCCCTAAAGGAGGGGAGAATGTAACAACCCGAGCTTCAGGTCTACGTTTATCCCGATCTATGATAATTATTTTACTACATAATTGATTTTTAGTCGTTTATGCTATATAAGGTTTGGTGAAAATTTCCATTTATTGGGAAATTACAAGCCGTGATTGAGTTTCTATTTGTTTTAAGCTTCCGAGAAAGTTAGAAATATTTATATTGTCGCTCCGAGAGCGTGATTATTTTATTTTTGTATTTTATGGCTTTTACCCGAGTTTTTGTAAAAGTCGTGTTTAAAGGTCGTGTTTTACGTGATTTAACGTTTTATTAAATGTTTTAAAGTAAATTAGTAGGACGGAATAAAAATATTTACGAAAGTGGTGTGACTCGAATTTTTGGTCGACTATAATAACGAAATAAATAACTATGTACTAAAAATAAAAGGACTTAAAGGATGGAGGGACTAAAGGTGGCAAGCGATCAAACTGATTTCCTATATACGGACACACATACACTAATTTTTTTCTCTTTACAAAATTTTTGTTCTTCCTCCCTCCCTTTTAAACACCACGACCGGCCACCCACTCCCACACCCAAATCCGACTAATTTCTGACATGCAATACAATCCGAATACATATTCTTAATCCTCTCATCAAGGCCTACATATCCCACTAATAAAATCCCACTAAGAAAATCCCACATGCAATAAGTATTTTGAAAGTTAGAAATTTGGTTTAGTTCATGTGATTTTGATCTCAAGAGAATGTTTATACTTGCTAGATTAGTGTTATTAGAAGTTAGTTTGATTGAAAAAGGTTTTGGTTTTGGTGTTTGTGCTTGCGTCCAATTCGAACCAACAAGGGGAGCCAAAACTGATTTTCGTTATAGCTTTGTGAGTATTCTAGTTATATTCTAGTGTGATTAATTTGATGATATAGCGCGTTATATGTTATATGCTATAGGATTCAAGTGCGAAAAATATTGAAAGCGTATTTGATTATTGATTGAAGTTTGATGGTTTTGGTATACTTAAATAGGCTAGTTAAACATGTTTTGATAGTTGGTTTAAGTCAAAAATGTCATTTTAATGGGTTTTGAGTTGACTAAGTTTGACCACCTCATAGTGAGTCGAGAAATTTTTGAAAGTTAATTTTGATAATGAAAAGTGATATAGATCGCCTTTAGCTACGTTTTGCTAGGTGTTTCGTCACGTAACTCTTAATAACGAAGATTTTACGGCTGAATTAAGATTGGTAATTTTTGGTGTAAAAAGTCAACTACGAAGTTTGACTTTTGAAAGTCAAACTTACGTATACTTTTGAATATGGGTTATAATGAGCAAAAGGTTTGTAATGTTAGTTAGCTAATGATGAAATATAAAGTTCAGATTATATTATCTTTACTTTCGGCAACTTTCTAAAAATCGAAACTTTCTAGTAAACGTTGTGATATTGTTAGTGCGTCGAAGTAAAAAGGTTTTGCGTCGCACTTGGAGATTGTAGTATATGACTGTATATATGTTATAGTAATATAAATATACATGCAAGTATGCATTATATAAATTATATTACTTTTAGTCACGTACCGCTATATATGTATTATATAGGTCGCGGGTGAGACGTGAAGTTATTTGCGCTTGTTGATTTGATTGAATTGGATCTTTTGCTTAAGGTGAGTTCATAGCCTCGCATTTAAATCTTTTGATTGTTTTATAAACCCGCGAGGGGGATACATGTTTGTTTTATAAATCGATCACATGTGATTTTATGGTATGTTGGACCCAATTATGAGGATGTTTCCGCATAAGTAGCTATTGTCGAAGTCTCTTATTTCATGAACCGCTAATCCCCTTGTGTGGTGAACGCTAATGCATTAGATAAATCTATTGGGTTTGACAACCCCGTCCAGGGTATGAATCCTTGTGAACGCCCTGTCAAACAAACGTTTTGTATTTAGAGGTAGTAGGTAGATGACAATAATACCTTATTCTGGGGAAAATTGGCATATGAAATGACATATGTATTGTTAACGTCCGGTGTCATGAGCTTATTGCGTGAAAGAAAAGAGATGTTATACATTGTATTCGTTGCAATATTTTCCTGAGAACTAATTATGTGTTCAAAGATTATTACTTATTGATTATTTTAAACTCTATGAATTTCACTCAATAATTTTGTTGACGTTTTAAACATGTTTTATCCCACGTAACCAAGGATGAAGGCAACGATGGCGTGAAGGTGTCGTACGTGTGATGATTTGGTGAAAGACTACTTATGTGTTCCTTGTCTGTCAAAAACAATGTCTTAATGTGTTTTAAAACAATGTCTTTAATTTGAAATAATTGTCTTTCAAATGTTGTAATGGTTGTGGTTACGATTCTTGTGGGGACCTAAACGCATTTTCTCTGATTAAATAATTGAACACATGTTTGTAAAACGTCTCATTTAGGTCATTTTCTATTATCTTGGTATATTGTGCAATTTAGTAACACCCAATTGCAATTTCTGTTGCGCAATCCAAAATGTGGGTGTTACAATAAGACTGTTTTAAAGTGTACAACTCGTGCAACCTAAATACTAATTTTTGATGACCATAAACCTTGACTATAACTGAGTCAGGCCCTAAATAAATAAAACTGAGATTATTACATGTCCATGGGATCATGATTAGTATTTGTAAGAGTCATACTAATTTAGGGGTGTTTAGGTAAGCTTATCATCAGTCAATGACAGCTTATTTGGCATTGAGTTATCAAAACAAAATAAGTTGTTTTCAATACCCAGCCATTTTATGACTTTAACAGCTTATTTGGTAGATAAGTTGGTAGTTAGAGGTGTTTGTTTTAGCTTATTTCTCGGCTTATCAGTTTAGCTAGCAAAAAATAAGTGCATCTTAGTGTTTGAATTAGCTTATATGATTATGTTATGAGTTTATATAGGGATTTTGGTAAGCTCTTTTTCATTGGCTTATCAAGGATTGCAAACTCCTAGTTCCACATTTTTATTATCAAAAACTAGTCTAAACACTGAGCAAGATTGTAACTACTAATTTATCAAAATACATAAGCTACTTATTATAAACAGCTCAAGCCTAAGAAATAAGCTTAGACCCACACCCCCTAAAAAGCCATAAGGTGCTTTTATGACTATGTGTCACACTTATCGATTTCTCTTTATCCATAACTAATACAAGCAACTTATTATCAATTAATTACTAACAAGATCAACTCCTGAATACAACATGTCCATGGTATCTATATTTAGGGGATGAATGGGTAAGCTTATTTAATCAGCTAAAGTAAGCTTATTGTTCTATCGGATCACGATACATTGCTCTCAATACGCAAAACATTTTAAGGCTTAACAGACAGTTGTTAAGAAGCCATGAAGGTTGCCTCATAAAATACTTATACCTACTGCATAATATACTTATATCTACTACATCATATACAAAAGTTAAAAAAAAGCATGCAGACATTAAATTAGATTCTTACAATTATTAACAGATAATGAACTACACTTGATCCTGGTTGATGACTCAATAGACATCTTCAATATCAATGTAGATTTAGGGATAATAGATCAAATCGTTAAATCTAAGCTTTTAACGATGATTACACAATCAACAACGGTAGTTTCCGGTGGGGAAGGTGGTGGACAAGGTTGGGAAGGTGGTGGAGAAGGTGGGGAGGTGGTGGTTAACGGCAGAATAATATTCGAGAGTGGTAGAGAAAATGGCGGTTAAAGAGGTGAAAGTGAAAAAAAAACTTTATATAGGGTTTAGGTTAAAAAGACAGAAATGCCCCTTAATATATAAAATTAGGACGGGTAATTTTGGGACATGTGGCAGGCTCAAATTTTATCTTACCTATTTTATTATAACACTTTTTTTATTTTACCCCAACTATATATGATAATATTATAGTAATATATGATAATAAATATATATATATATATAAAATATATATATATATATATATATCGTACGTATCAAGAAACTTAAACTAACACAAAAACAAATACATTAATCCAATAATAATACGCAGCCTATAAAAGCATGCAACAGTTAAGAAATCAAAATTTCTTAGCTCACTTTATACACAACTTATAAATTCAGAACTTATACCCACATATAGTCTCAAATAGAAATCAGAAGTTCTTAGCTCATCTTATAAACAACTTATAAAATCATAACTTTACCCATACATAGTTTCAAATAGAAATCGAAAGTTCTTAGCTCATTTTATACGCAATTTATAAAATTAAAAGTTATACCCATATATGGCTTCGAATAGAAATAAAAAATTCTTAGCACATCTTATACACAACTTATAAAATCAGGAGTTATACCAACATATCAACCTTCAAATATGAGATACCAAAATACTACTAAACCTTAAACAAACCACAAACGCACATGCAGAAACCCACAAACACATATTATATTAATAATAAAATAAGCTAACACAAAGACAAATACATCAATCCAATAATAACTTGTAAAGTCAAAATAATACCTACATACCATACGTTAACCGATGGTTGTATCTCGATCTCTAAAACACCTAAACGACCTAAACAATCACCATTCCTCTAAATCTGACGAACTTATTTAGACAAAGAGATAAGAATTTAGAGAGAGAAAAACCAAAGTAGATAGAGAACAAGTTTGCATATGTGTTGAAGAAGAGGCAGATGACACATATTAATGGTGTGTTGAAGAAGAAACATTATACTTCCTAATTTGTAACGAAAACATGAAATCATATCTAAGGCCCAATAAATGATCCGGTTACAACCCAAGATTATAGCCTATGTGTTGGATTTTTACATCTATTTAACCATTAAATACACGAGTACGCAGCGGAAAGATTAAACACGTATAGAATTTATAATTAACAAGGATTCAATAACGTGCGTACCTTTTGGCAATAAACAAACTGCCATCTTGAATACACGCGTAAGTACAACACCACGCGAAACCACTAGGATCAAAAGTATAACTCCTCTACTTCGTCACACACAATATGTTTTTAGCAAACAACAAGGTATGCTAGTACTAGTAGTGTTTAGCAAACGATCAACTTCGTCTTTGATCCAATCAACACACGAACGAAAACCTTCATGTATGTGGTATAAAACCACAAAATCAAAACACTAAGGGTTGTTCGGTTCGATCGCCCGACACAAAGGAGAAAATTAAAACCCCTAGAGGGTTTTGAGATTCGGTCGAGCACAAGGAGAGACAAGAGAGATTTTTAGGGTTTTTTTTAGATTTCAAGTTATGAGCAAAACAATGACCCAAAGCCCCTAATTATACATCTCTTTGCTTGGGGTGCAAACAAGCTCTCCCATCTCCTCAAGGAGGTGGAATTCGACCGGCCTAGGGAAATCAAGGGTTAAACCGCAACCTTCTACTATTCGGTTTTTGCATATTAGCCCTTTAACCTTTTAACGACTAATATTTAATTCTTGTTAAACATTTAACAATCGTTTGTTAAATCACTAAATATTATATTACCTTAATATATTAAACGTTGTTCTACATATTAACGTGTGCGTCCCCATAGGCCCGAATAGATTTTCGGACATATATTATTTATGCTTGGACATATTCCAACAGCTTCCACTTGGACATGTTTAAATAATATAATAACATTGGTAAGCGTCTAGCAACACGCCAATGCTCCCAGAAATATCCGAGTGTGGTTTCATAAAGACCCAGATAAATGATTTATGAATTTACAATCCCTTTGTTTCCGATATTGTGTTAAAAATAGATATGGATCAAGGTCGTCCCATTATTTAACGATTCTGATTCTCGTATATGTAACTAATCAAGATTACTAAAAATCAATGAGACATATCTATATGAGTTTTTGGGTACGGCCATACACACATCTGATTAATTCTACGAGGGGCCCAGTGGTATCATTCTTTAACTATTGAAGGAACAAGTTCTTTATTGACTACAAGTGTCAAGTCATCATGCTTCAAAATCACTTCTGGAATAGCCCTCATTAGTTACCCATTTTCAGGATAACTTAAACTAGATTAGAAGGATTATTCACATATGCAAGACCTACTTGCATCTCAAGTCTAAGAATTTTGTAAATTAAATCACTTGCAAGATTTACTTAATGACGACGATCCATAAATTAATATTCTTGTTAGTTGGGGAAATCTAATATTCATCTTATGAATACTATGGGAGTTTGGTGGACTTATCCTTAATATCTACAATATCACCAATCACTCAGATTTGTCTTAATTTAACAATATTCCTATATTGTTAATCGAAAACGGATTAATTTAGAATAATTAATATTATTCATGGATTTAAACATGCAAATATATAACACAATTTAAGTTAAAAATAACAAAATACCAAGTATCATTATCATAAAATAAATTGTTCCAACATCCCTTATCCAAATACTAAACACAAATCTACATGAAACTACTAGCTAAACAACGTCCCATGCTCCTAGCATGTTGAGTAAGCTTTCCTTTAGGTAAAGCCTTCGTAAAATGATCAGCCAGATTGTCATCTGTGTGAACTTTAAGGAATTTTATTTCGCCTAGTTCAATACTCTTGCGAACATAATGATTTCTCATATGGTAGTGTCTGGCGCCTTTTTGAACCCCTGGTTCGTTGGCAAAATGAAGGGCGGTTTAATTATCGCAAAACATCTTAATAGGCTCGTTTATTGTTGGTACTATACCAAGCCCTGAAATAAACTTCCTAATCTAAACAGCTTTTATCGCAGCTTCTGAAGCAGCTATGTATTCAGCTTCTGTAGCAGACATTGCGGTAGTACTTTGCTTGGAGCTTTTTCAGTCCACTGCGCCTCCATTCAAAATGAAGAAATATCATGTTTGAGATTTTGTATCATCTCTATTGGTCTTAAATCCAGCATTACAATAGCAATCAACTCAAAGTTCAGCTTTAGGATTTCCACCATAAACCAAAAACATATCTTTAGTATTTCTTAAATACTTAAGAATATTTTTCATAGCAGTTCAGTGAGGTTCACCATGATTCTGTTGGAAACAGCTTATTATATTTTGCGCGAACGCAACATCAGGTCTAGTGCATCTTACAGCATACACAATGGAACCCACAGCCGAAGCATAAGGTACATTTTGCATACACTTCACCTATTCAGGTGTTGAAGCACCTTGTGTTTTGTTCAAGTCAAAACTTTCTTGCATGGGGATATGACCACGTTTGGAATTATCCATTTTATATCTCTTTAAGATCTTATCCATGTAAGCATTTTGACCAAGTCCAATCAATCGCTTTGACCTATCTCTATAGATTTTGATTCCAAGAATAAATGTGGCTTCCCTTAAATCTTTCATAGCAAAACACTTTCCAAGATAATCTTTTACACTTTGTAAACTTGGAATGTGATTTCCCATGATAATTATGTCATCAACATATAAGATGAGGAATGTAACATTACTCCCACTAGCCTTTTGATATACACATGACTCATCAAGATTTTAAGCAAAACCAAACTTTTTAATTTCCTTATCAAATCTTTTATTCCAGCTTCTTGATGCTTGCTTAAGACCATAAATGGATCATTGAAGCTTGCGTACTTTTCTGGGATGTTTAGGATCAACAAAGCCTTCAGGTTGCACCATATAAATGTCTTCGTCAAGATAACCATTTAAGAAGGAAGTTTTTACATCTATTTTCCATATCTCATAATCATAGAACGCCGTTATAGATATGAGAATCCTAATAACTCTAATGTCAGCGACGGGTGAGAATGTTTCTTCATAATCAACCCCGTAAAGTGAGTATAACCCTTTGCTACAAGACAAGATTTATAGGTGTGTACAGTACCATCCATGTCAGTCTTTTTCTTAAAAATCCACTTACTCCCAACAGTCTTACAATTAGGAGGAAGATTGACCAAGACCCATACCTTATTGTCTATCATGGATTGCATTTCCGCATTTATAGCATCGAGTCACTTATTAGATTTTGGGTCTAACATTGCATCTTTATAGCTAGTGGGTTCATTAATATCCCCTAGACTATGCTCTTCCGCCTATACATTTAGACATAAACGATTTGGAGCTTGATGTGTCCTTTCGGACCTACGAATCAGAATCACTTCCTCTTGAGGTGGTTCGAAACCTTCAACCTCCATAGAAATTTCGCTAGTGATTTTAGAAGGTGATGTATCTTCATCTTGAGTTTCTTCAAGATCTATGGCCCTCCCACTGACTTCTTGAGTTATGAGATTTTTCTTCAAATAACTCACATACCTTGCAAGAGAAACGCAACAATTTACGTTTTCAGTGGAAAGTAAAAATAGTAACCCATTGTTTCCTTTGGGTATCCTATAAAGATACACTTAACAGATCTTTGATGGAGTTTGTCAGGCGTATCCCGCTTCATAAGCGCCTCACTCCTAAAACCTATAATAAACAAGTTGGGAACTTTTCCAATACCAAAAAGTTCATAACGGTGTCTTATCACCCTTCTGGTTGAACCATATTGAAGAAATGCGTGTAGCCAGTCTCTAAGAGCATAATCCCAAAAGATAACAACAAAGGTTGTAAGATTCATCATAGATCGAACCATGTCTAACAAAGTACAATTTCTCCTTTCAGACACGCCATTGTGTTGTGGTGTGTATGGAGGAGTAAGCTGCTGGACAATTCCACAAGCTTTAAGATATCTTTCAACTTCTTGGCTTAGGTATTGCGCCACCTCGGATCTGATTGAAGAGCCTTGATTGTACTCCGTTTGATTTTCCACTTCATTCCTTAAACACCTTGATGTTTCAAATACTTGCATGTTTAAGTTTAAGAAGATAAACATAATAGTAGAATTTATTAGCCATAATGACTATATCCTCATGAATGTAATGAAGCAGATATGTCAACCTTGGTCTTGACACATGTCTACGTGGACCAACAACATCAGTACTTTATTACTCTAAGAAGACATCGTCCGTATTGGGATGATGATGGAAATCAATTATCCTCGTCATCTTGCCCTATAAACAAGATAGCGCATTGATCAAATGACTCAAATCATCTGTTGATTTAAAACCCTCTTGTTGTAGCTTTTCAACACTTTCTTGCTTATATGAGGCAAGACCCGTGCCATAAATAAAGTAGAGTCCAAGTTATGTTTGGCATTCTTTTAGCTAACATTATAAATAGAATTTAACATTTGGTACATGATCATCATATCAATTTCATAAATACCATTAACTCGGAAATATCAGTAAAATAAGAACCATTTGATAAACAAAACGATGATCTTAAAAAGAAACTTGCTAAAAATAATGAAGCTAAAATGGTGATTTATAATGCTTTACCACGTAAAGAATATGAAAGAATTTTTATGTGTAAAACCGCAAAAGAAATTTGGGATACTTTATTAATCACTCACCAAGGTAATAGTCAAGTCAAAGATAATAAAATAGATCTTCTTGTTCAACAATATGAACAATTTATGATTCTGGAAGAGGAATCGATAGATAATGCTTTTGCTAGATTTAACACTATTATTACTAGTCTAAAAGCACTTGATGAAGGTTTTTCTAGCAAGAATTATGTTAGGAAATTTCTTAGGGCACTTCATCCTAAATGGCGTGCAAAGGTTACGGCTATTGAAGAATCAAAAGATTTAACATCTCTATCACTTGATGAACTTATTGGAAACTTGAAAGTTTATGAAGTAATAATTAAGAAAGATTCTGAAATGGTCAAAGGCAAAAGAGAACAAAATAGATCTCTTGCCTTGAAAGCCAAAAAGGAATCAAGTGATGAAGATAGTTCGACTTCCGATAGTGAAGACGAAGAATACGCCATGGCCGTGAGAGACTTCAAGAAATTTTTCAAAAGACGAGGAAGATTCGTAAGACAACCACATGATGAAAGAAAGTCATCCCAAAGAAATAAAGACGACAAAAATGGCAAAAGCGAAAGAAAATGTTTTAAATGTGGAGATCCAAATCATCTCATCGGAGAGTGTCCAAAACTATCAAGAAACTACAATCAAAGAGCCTTCGTTGGAGGATCATGGAGTGATAGCGACGAAGATGAAGAAGAAAAGACTAAAGACGAAAAATGTCTTATGGCTAAAGCATCTAATGAGGTACTTTCCGAAACCGAATTCTTTAGTGATGACCAATCATCGTTAGATGAAAAAGACTTAGATAGTGAATATAATAGATTATGCAAAGTAGGTATAAAAGTCATGGCTAAAAATAAATCACTAAAACAAATTAAAAATCAATTAGAAAATGAAGTACTAGAACTAAAAAATAAATTGTCTAGATTAGAAAAGGGTAAGGAAGTCAATGAAGAATGTAAAATATGTCAAGACCTTAGGTTTGAAAATGAAAAGCTTAAGGAAGAAATTTCTAAGCTTAATCAATTTAATAATAGTAGTAAATCGCTTAAGAAAATGTTAAATCTTCAATAACCTTCTGGAGATAAATTCGGCCTAGAATTTAATTTTACCAAATGATCAACTAGTGAGTCTAAACAAGTAAATTTTATAAATTCATAAGAGGTTGAGTCTAAAAAAACGTAGAATTAAACTCAAGGCCAGGACCAAAATTTATGCTTATAAACAATACTAAAATACCCATTGCAAGCGACGACGAAGTAAAACGTTTTTATAAACATTCTTTAAAACCTGAAGTTGGATTTACTAAGCCTAAAATAAGATCTAAGACTCCTCCTCAAAAAAGAACTAATATCTCTCACCCTCGGTCTAAAATACCACAACCTAGGAGAGATCAAGGTAGACAAAATTAGCCTAATAATAATAATTTAATGTGGAATTATTCACAACAACCAAACTTCTCTCCAAGCTTTCGAACCTTTTGGAAATTTTTTTTAGTAAAAAGATCCAAAACAAATTAGGTTGCTCCATAGTATCCATTAGGACGGATCACGATCGAGAATTTTATAATGAAGTACAATTCGGAATTTATTGTGACTCAAATGGGATTACTCACAATTTCTTTGCCCCCCGCACTCCACAATCAAATGGGGTAGTATAAAGGAAAAAACTCACTTTACAAGAAATGAGTAGAACCATGTTAAATGAACAATCTGTTCCACAAAAGTTTTGGTGTAACGCGGTGGACACCTCGACATATAAATTAAATAGGATTTTGATTAGACCAATCTTAGGAAAAACCCCTTACGAAATTTTGAAAGGTAGGAAACCTACTCTTGATTACTTCAAAGTATTTGGAAGCAAATGTTTCTTTCTAAATACAAAAGACTATCTCACCAAGTTCGACCCAAAGTCTTACGAAGGTGTTTTCCTAGGATACTCGCAAAATAGTAAAGCTTATATCATTCTTAATAAACAAACTATGAAAGTCGAAGAGTCCTTGAATGTGACATTCAATGAAAGTCCTCCCCCGCCTAAAACATCACCATTGGAGGATGATGATTTAGTCGAAGAAGAAACCATTGAGGTTAGTGAAAATAAACCCTTAGGAAATGATGTCGAAAATGAACTATGAAAATAACAAAATTATCAATATTAAAGAATCTAAAAGTCATCCACTAGATAATGTAATAGGAAATTTGAATCAAAGAACTCTTAGATCACAAGTTCAAGACAAAAGTAGTTTTTTTTGCTTTCTTTCAACTACTGAACCTAAAAATAAAAATAAAGCTTTAAAAGGCGAAAGTTGGATAATTTCTATGCAAGAAGAATTAAATCAATTTATTACAAATGATGTTTGGGAATTAGTTCCAAATCTTAAGTCTTTGACAATCATAGGAACAAAATGGGTATATAGAAATAAGCTTGACGAAAACGGTGTCATGTCTTGAAACAAAGCTAGATTAGTTGCTCAAGATTATAATCAACAAGAAGGAATTGATTATGATGAAACTTACGCACCCGTAGCTAGATTAGAATCTATTAGAATTTTATTAGCTTATGCTTGCGCATTAGATTTTAAATTATTTCAAATGGATGTAAAAAGTGCGTTTCTAAACGGTTTTATTAATGAGAATGTATACGTGGCACAACCTCCGGGATTCATTGACTTTGCAAAACCTAATCATGTTTATAAACTCAAGAAAGCCTTGTAAGGACTTAACCAAGATCCTAAAGCTTGGTACAATAGATTGAAAGCATTTCTTGTTAAACATGATTATACTATGGGAATGGTAGATAACACACTTTTTATAGAGAAGAAAGGTTCAAATCTCATCATTGTTCACCATATATTCGATACATTATATTTCTGATTCAACTGTCAAAGTGTTTGATGACGTTGCCAAAATTATGCACGATGAGTTTGAAATGAGCATCATGGGTGAATTAAATTTCTTCCTTGGGTTATGAATAAAACAATTAAAAGACGGTATATTCTTTAATCAATCTAAATATATAAAATAAATGCTTAAGAAATTTGGATTAGAATATTCTAAGCCAATGAAAACACCTATGTCCTCGGATACAAAGCTCACGAAAGATGAAGAAGGTGCATCCGTCGATAGTACAAAATATAGAGGTATGATAGGAAGTTTATTATACCTAACAGCAAGTAGGGCCGATATCATGTTTATTTTTGGCGCTGTTTGTGCAAGCTTCCAAAGAGGATCCCTAAACGTCTCATCATGAAAGCGTGTAAGCATATCTTCCGATATAATAAAGGCACTACGCACTTGGATTATGGTATCCCTAAGAGGGTCCACATAGAAACCGTAGTAAATGCCGTACTCTGATCATGCGGGATACTTTATTGGAGCCGAAAAAGCACTGAGCGGGTTAATTTGTACGTTTATGGATGTTGTTTAAAACATCTTGGTTCTCGGCGAAGAAGCAAACCAACTCTTGCTATATCCCACTATCGAAGCCGAATACGTAAGCTGCCGAACGGCAAGTCAACAAGCACTATGGTTTGAAACAGCTCTCAACGACTACGAATCCGCCTGTGACAACATTCAATCATTGTGCGACAACAAGAGGACCATCCAAATATGAGAAAAAACCATGTGCAAAACACTCTCGTACTAAACAAATTCAAAATTCGTCCACCATTTACCTCGGCGACAGACGTTTCAAAAACGGAAAATATTTACGTTGAAAAAATTTCATTGGCATACAACATTGTGCCGAACATCCTTACGAAAACCTCTTAAATGGTGAATCCTTTAACTATTTACGTCTAGGTCAAGGAATGATGGAATAAATTACTAAACATCTTCTTTTGAAATCGTCACGTTACTATTAAACCTCTAAACTCTCGTCCTAAATCTCGACAATTTTAATATTTCATCCGAAATATTAATGCATTTTTTATTAACGAAAAGTAAATTAGAATGTTCAATTATTTCAAAATCCATTAAATATCTTGACAACTTAACTATTTCATCCGAAATGCTTAAGTTTTTTTAATTGCGTAGCGCAAATTAAAATGTCACTTCTTATTTAAAATTTCCTTTAAAAAAACTGCCAAAAATTTGAAAACCAATTTTTTTAGTCATTAGATGGTGGCCCCTTGATCAATAAGGGGACAGGCCATGTTAATATAGGAGGCCCCCAGATCAATAAGGGGACCGGCCATTAGTTTTTGCCAAACACCCCTTCTGCTCTAAGATACAAATCCAATCACCTAATAATTTTGTTCTCCTCTTTTTGTTGCTACTGTGTGTCTAAAACCAACATACCAAAACATCAAAATTCAATCACCAAACTCAAAATCAAATCAATTTCGCAAGGGGCAATCACCAATAACTTGATTAACAACACATATTGTAAGCTTTTCCTTTATTCTACCTTTTAATTTCGTGTCTAAGATTCAATTTTGCACAAAATCAGAACTTGGGAATTTTCATTATTTTTGTTTTTTATGCAATTAGGATTAGAATTAGATAAGGTATAACTACTATGCGTCCCGTAGCCATAGGAATTGCACATTTGTGAATGCTTGATTCTTACAAAAATTTTGTTCGAAAATTATATATGCATATATATCCCAATTTATTTTTTTTAAATTTTTTCACGACTAGGAACTCATGAAAATTATTTTTGCGCATTGTTAATACTTTCTAAAAACGTTTTTCACGCATGCACGATGAACTTGTGATTGTTGCCGAAATATATGATCTAATATATATTTTTCGACACTTTCGGTTGAGCAAAATTAAATAAAGGAGCGTTTGGATTATTTCTTAGGTTTTTATTTTAGAGTTGAAATAATCGTTACTCTACATTTGTTGCATATATACACACACTAGGTATTTCCTCTTTGACATTTTCATCTAGTACTATATATATCTATAGTTAACATTTGTTCTTTATTCATTAGTATTATTATTTTTTTGTTATCTTGTTTAGGTGCTAAATATGCCTCGAGCAATTGTTGGCGACACTTCACTCACCCATTCTTACATACCCAAAGTATCCGAAACACTCGGTATTTCCCTCGTCGTTGCACAATTCGACAAACCCATCGAAAACTGATGTATTCATGAGGGTCGAGTTGTTGACGAACTCTATTACAAATCCAACCATATTGAGCGTTGCTTTACCAATATTCGCTTCAATTGTCTTTACCAAATAAATGATGTGGAAACCGTAGAGGGGGGGGGGGTGAATACGTTTCCTCTTAAAAACTTAAAATCTTTTCTATAAATTATTTTATCACTCTCTGCCGGCAGTCTCTAAATGTATGGGGGCCGCCCTATATAAAGGGACCGCCTCCAGAAGAGGTTTTCGCACTAGATTATTTGTATCAAATCACCAATCAAGTTTGACGCAATATGAGAAGTGTCGATAATGGATTTCCAATAACTAGCACATATTCTACCAATATATCCACACTCACAATGTTTACTACAAAGAGCTACACAACCATGACTAACACAACAAACACAACGGTCATACATTCGGGGATGGAAGGGGAGCAATGCGAAGGTGGAAGTGTAAACAGAAAAGCACATAAATGTAAAGACATAAGTAAAGAGAAAGGTAAAAGGAAATGCAAACCGACACGATGATTTATAGTGGTTCAGTCACGAAGCTCCTCTTCGCCCTATTCCACTCCTCGAGTATCCAACATTGAGAGTTTTTACTTCACATAAACAACAAGCTCTCTCCTTTTTCGGCGGAGAAAACTTATACCAAGCTTACATATTTTCTGACACTGAAGCTAATGTCCGATTCTTTCTTCGGGTATAACCAAACCCGTTTATGTTTTATGGCCCAACAACAAACCTTGTGTGTTAATCTCATCGAAATTAACATCATCAAACCAATGGCGTCGACTTACATAATTTTCCGACACTAAGCTAAATGTCGAGCCCTAATCTTAGCTAGAACTAATCTACCACTTCACCAATGTATTTAAGGCCATAAAATACTAACCAACCCACAATCAACCCATCCAAATATATACATCATTTGGATCTAACACACTACTAAAGATTGGAAACATGACTCGATCATATGTAACAAATGTTACAAATAGCACCCCACTAGACCTAACATAACTTAAGATCTTGAAGATGACCGAAGTTCTTCTCCTTGCACTTTGATGGGAAGAAGGAAAGAGTAGAAGATTGGATCACGAATTTAAACAAGATTAAACAAGTTAAATGATCAAAGATTTAAGAGAATATAGTGTGATCTAGAGAGAGAAAGAACAGAGAGAAATTCATGCAAAAAGGTTTGGTAAAATCAGTTTGGAGATGACCCACATTTATGAGGAGCCTGAAAGCTGAACAGTCTGTGCAATGGCGGTCCCCGGCGGTCCCATTATAATAATGGGCCTCCAGGCCTATAAGGGTGTCGCCGCCTATAGACTTTCCGCTCCCATTTTTGTCTTTTTGTGGGAAGGTTATGTATGTGTCTAGTAAAGAAGCTTCCATTTTGGGGGGAAAACCAGATTTCAAATTTTAAATTTAACATAAAACAATTCATTTATAAAAAGTATTTGTGTTTGTTTATTTTTGTGAAAAATACTATTTGTAGAAATGTAATGGATAAGAAAAAACTATTTTTCTTTGATCATCCTACACGTTTAATATTGTGTTGATACATACCTTATGTGATTTACCATCGGGTGCAAACAATGTCGGTGTTTGATGCAGAACTTTTAGAGCATAGATGTGTTGTTGAAATGTATGCATAGATATGTTGTGATTACGAAGTAACTTGTGTACTGTACTTTTATTGTATACAAGTTACATGTTTGTTACTTAACCAAAACCAATAAAGAGATCATATACGAATTAAAATATCCTAATATTTTGCACTAACAATGCTCCCCTTATGATGATGACAAACTATGTAAACTATAACACATAGTAAAGTTTAAAAGTTACTCGTTTACACTCTCTTCTCCCCCTTTTGTCGAAGCAAAAAGGTATAGTGTGGATTATGGTTGGAGCATATAGGTTAGAGGTTTGTGAATAGGTGCTACGAGTATATAGGTTTAAGGTATGAGGAGAAGATGTGAGAAATAAAGGTGAAGGTGATTGTGTGTTCCTTGGATAGTTTAGAAAGGGTCATGAGAGGTGAGAAAAGTAAGGTAAAGACAGAAGGTAGGTACTTTGAGTGTATATGTTAAGGAATGAGGAAAATGATGCGTTATCCAACTATATTGGTTGGCTGAATGAGAAAGACAACATAGAAATAAGGTTGAGGTGGTATTGTGTAATTCCTGTATAATTTAGACGCAGGTTTTATGTAGAAATGAGAGAAAGCTAAAAAGAAGGTAGGTACATCAAGTATATAAGTTGAAGTATGAGAAGAGACCTTAAGGTTGAGGTGAATTTAAAGTGAATGAGGTAAATATATTTAGAGTACGAATGAACCATGTCATTGTATTTGACAATCCCGGTCCCCAATTCATTCCTATAAAGGTGACTGCCTCATCCAGTAAAGTCTTCTTTCATTATGGTTTAACCAACTCCATGCTATTTACCCACATATCTTCGAGCTCCCCCTTGCTCATTGTGTCCCCATGATAATATCATTCCTTGTATATTGACTCTAACGGATCCATGGATCAAATAAATTACCATCGATGCTCAAGAAGTTCGATGCAATTTAAATGAGTAGAGCGCTTGCAAGTGCTCCCCCTCGGTGTATGCTCCCCCTTGTTTGGGGAACCAAGGAATCAAGATATTGTTGTGCTACAAAACAAAGTTAGTAGACAAGTGCACATATACATATAGCAAAACATTAGCGGGGAACTAGACATGCACTTCTAGGTTTTATTATTCTAAAGTATGACACTTTGAAAGAGAAGTAGAAACTAGACACAAGTAGTCATTATTTTAAAAACAACCTAAATGATGAAATAAAAAGAATCGAGACGTATGTTTACGGAGAAAGATTAGACCGACTTTTAATAAACGAGAATGGGATTCGTTTATTGATTGACACAAAAATATTATGAGAATGACCTTTTAAAAGTAGACGAATGACATTTAATATCTTGGCAAAATATGTCAATATATATATATATATATATATATATATATACTTTAAAAGAATAAAAAGAAAAATAAGACGAGGATGGAGACGATGTGCTTTTGGATGTGAATGAAAATGATTCCATAGAGCCGAAAAGTGGGAAAGGATGAGCGATACTAAAGAAGGAACGTGTTGACGAGAGGTTGATAGAAAAGATTGATATATCATTTGCACTAACAATTGATGTGCATATGATCCTATCGAGACAAAGGTGGATGATTGGGAATTTAAAGGTTTGTTTGGTGTTTTGTTGGTTGACAATGTTGAGGAACAAAGTGGGATGTGAAATGAGGTGGTAGTTCTTTCATGGTGGAATAATAATGAGAGACTCAACAATGTGGTGACTCAATAACACTTGAAGATTTAATATCTTCTTTATGTTCTTCACTTTTTAGAAAGTGGAAAGTTTAACGAAGGAGTGACATTTGCATTTCGCAAATTACTTAAATATTTTGGATGAAATAATTAAGTTGTCAAGGGATATAGGAGGAATTCTAATAGTAACAAGACTATTAGAAGAGAGAAGAAACGTTTAGAAGTGAGAAGAAACGTTAGAGATGATAAGACTTATTATAAGTAAAACGACTACTAAAAGAGAGAAGAAACATTTAGGAGTAAGAAGAATCATCTATGAATTTGAGACAAGACGTATGCAAGATGTGAGGACCAAGGTTTGTATGTGAGGGGATTTATTGTGAAGTGATGGATTGTAAGTCTATCAAATGTAAGGAATGTGTTTGATAATGGGACGCATTTCATTATGAAATTCACTTGACTCTTGAAAACATAAGCAACAATGTTTATGAGTGTTAGGATATAAGGATGACCCATTGATCTATAGAGAGATATTAGGTATAGGTTTGGGTGTAGAGTAGATGTCAGCTCGTAGCAAAAGAGAGGAAATATTTGGTAATAGATTAATAAAAGAATGAGCGGTATTACAAGCTTGCTAACGGCGGTCCCAGATATATCTGGGGGCCGCCAGAATAGATCTGGGGGCCGCCGGACCACCAATAGGAGGGATGTTTGGGGAAATTGATGAATTTTTCAAAAAGAGTGACATTTTAATTTGCATTTCGCTAATTAAAAATACTTAAAGTACTTCGGATGAAGTAGTTAAGTTGTCACGACATGGAATGGAACACGGACTAGAATCGAAACTAGAAGAAAAGAAGAGAACGATTTATGGAATGTGTTCCATCATTCCTAAACCTTGATGAAGATAATTTAACGACTCACGCTTGAGGGGTAAAGAAAGATTGTCGGCGATGTTATCTTCAGACGCAACCTTTTCGATGGAGATGTTTCCTTTTAGACATTGTCCCGAAGGAAATGGTGACGTATCTTCGGTGTGTTTCGTACGCGAAAATAATAATAATAATAATAATAATAATAAAGAAAACAAACGAAGATAGAAACGACGAGCTTGACAATGTCAAGATGGATGGTGGTCTTCTCGAGTATTGTGAATGTTCATAAAACAATCATATGACGAGGTATAAGGTTATCTTAAAGGTGGTAGCGGAAATAGTAGAAGAAAGAGATTAGCCATATCTATGGTTGTAGAGGCGTGGTTGAGTGATAAGGAAGAGGTGTGATCGAAAGATAAAGAGTGTTTTTGTTGATCCCTTGTGGATCTTTGATTAGCTTGTTAAAGCTTTAGTTATCTTAGATAAATCTAAAACAACTATGATAGAAACCTTGTGTAACATCCGAGAATTTTCGAAATTTTGAATGACGATTTCAATCTTTGACTTTTAGGGTCTGGCTTGACTTATAAGAACGATCATCTAAATCACGTTTTCACGACTCGGACTCTAAAGCAATTTGATGTGAAATGATATTCCTGACAACTTTTTAGTTTTGACTGAGACCCGAAAACAGTCAGAAGGTGACTGAAATGCCCTCGAAAGATTTTAGAATCAAGAACGAGTACCGGCATAAAAATAATTAAATTACATTTAATTATCACGTTTTATTAAATAAGAATATTTAATAAATTATTTAACATTTTATTCAGTGACGTTTGTTGAAGACGCAAATATCGTAAGTAAAATGATCATTTTACAGATAGAAGTTATCGAACATATATAGAATGTAATAACAACATTTTGAAATAAATTGTTATGATAACAATTATGAAATAAAATCGTGTAAAAACTCATTTTTATTGGAAAAATATTTGGAGCGAACAATGGCGCAAGTTTCGAGATTGAATCATCCGTTAAGTACGCTTCAACTGGTCCCGAACCATTTATTATACAAATAATGCCAACATTTACACTTTTTGGCCCGTGAAATATTTATACAATTAACGCCTAAAACACTTATTAATACTTGTCCATTAAATTAAAGTTTTAATATAAATATAA
Organism: Tanacetum coccineum; assembly: GCA_026074375.1. Lineage (NCBI taxonomy): Eukaryota > Viridiplantae > Streptophyta > Magnoliopsida > Asterales > Asteraceae > Tanacetum > Tanacetum coccineum. The sequence continues at coordinate 9,158 of BQNB010077485.1, read as the reverse complement.
AACCTTTTTCATTTCATAACAAAAAAAAACACACCTAGTCTCTCTCTCTCCCCTAAAGTATCCGGCCAGCCACCACCACCGCCGAATCCGGCCACCATCGTCGCGCCGCCGCCGGAAAAACTTTTCCGGCGGACTTTTCCGGCCGATTTTAAAAGTGTTCCTCTTTTTCAGATCTACCCATTCATCATATCCACTCGCCGCCACTCGTCCTTTTTCCCCTCCCCCTCCTTTCTCTGACGGCAGCCGCACCGAGGGTGCGTTCAGTTTGGTTCCTCAGCCACCGAAAAGGCTGCGTTTGGTTTATATGTTGCACCACGACGGTGCGTTCGGGTGGGGTTCAGCAGCTAGGCTGCGTTTGTTTGTTATAAACCACCGACGAGGGTGCGTTTCGTGTTGGGTTTACATCCACTAAGGGTGCGTTCGGTTTGGGTTTCACATCGAGAGGGTGCGGTTGGTGTTGTCTCAGCCCCTAGGGGTGCGTGTGGGGTGGCAGCCACCCTACATGGGTGCATTTGGTTTCGTTACATAGCACCTAGGGTGCGTTTTGGTTCGGTTAAAACAGCCCGAGGGCTGCGTTCGAGTTGGGTTATAAAAGCAAGAGGGGTGCGTGTGGTGTTATATCACCACAAGGATGGTTTTCATCCGGGTTTAACAGCTAGGGGCGTTTGTTGTGGGCTGTCAACCACCCACAAGGGTGCGTTTGTTCGTGTCAGCCACCCAATTAGGGTGCGTTTGGCTGTGACGGCGATAAGGGGTGCGTTTGGTTGTTAATAGCCACCCAAGGGAGTGTTTGTTTCAGGTTATTACTGCCAAAAGGGGCGTTTGGTATAAGAAAACGCCACAAGGGCACGTTTGGCAGTTTAGGGTGCGTTTGGCTTGGTTATAAAACCACGCAGCGGGTGCGTTTGGTATTAAAACAGCCCACAAGGGGGCTGTTTGGTTTGGCACTAGAGCACAAGGGGTGCGTTTGGCTGTGACACAGCTCACAAAGGGGGTGTTTGGTTGGGCAGATTGCATTAAAGGGATGTTTGGTTTTGGCAGAAAACGCAATAAGGATGTGTTTGGTTCGTGTTTAGTAGCCAAGATGGCGTTTGGTTTTGATGATTATACTACGAAGGACGCGTTTGGTTTAGCGAAACAACGAGGGTTCGTTTGGTATATATAACCTTAACTAATAAAAATATATCAAGATTTGATATAAATATTAAAATCGGACTGGTGGTTAATTGGTTAAATAAATGTGACTAATTATTATTTTTCAGATACATTATATTAGACTGGTGATGAATATAAAATACTATGATTCGTAACGAAGTTATAATATGGAAAT
>BQNB010077484.1:0-30829 GCA_026074375.1 Tanacetum coccineum | reverse complement strand
ACTTTTCAGGCGATCACGCGCAGCCTTAAGTCTATCCTTAATCTGCGAGATCTTCTCAGTACTCTCTTGCACTAACTCGGGTCCTATCAACTGACCTTCTCTAACCTCAACCCACATAATTGTTGAATGACACTTTCTACCATACAATGCCTTAAACGGAGCACATCTCACACTAGCATGATAACTATTGTTATATGAAAACTCAACCAATGGAAGATGAACATCCCAACTTCCTCCAAAGTCCAGGACGCACGCTCTAAGCATGTCTTCCAAAGTCTGAATTGTATGCTCACTCTGACCATCGGTCTGAGGATGATAAGCCGTACTCATGTCTAAACGAGTTTCTAATTCCTCTTGCATTGACTGCCAAAACCTTGATGTGAAATGACTATTACAATCCGATATAATCGAGATTGGCACACCATGTCTAGCAACTATCTCATTCAAATACAATCTATCCAATCTATCCATCTTATAATCCTCACTCATAGGTAGAAAATAAGCAGACTTAGTCAATCAGTCCACAATGACCCAGATTATGCCATGCCCACTACTAGTACTAGGCAACTTAGTCACAAAATCCATAGCTCTCCCTTCCCATTTCCATATGGGAATCTCAGGTTGCTGGAGCAAGCCAGGTGGCCTTTGATGCTCAGCCTTAACCTTCAAACAAGTTAAACACTTACTAACATATTCAGCTATATCCTTTTTCATTCTGAGCTACCAATACCTATCTCTCAAATCATAATACATCTTATCAGCACCTGGGTGTATAGAGTACTTCGACTTATGGGCTTCATCTATTATCAGGGTTCTCACCTCACCCTTCAAAGGCACCCATATTCGATCCAGGTAGTACAAAGTTCCATCACTTCTCTGTTTTATCATCTCATCCAAACCTTTCTGCAATCCTGCAAACTCATCCACAACCTCCTTCTGAGAGTATCCTATCCTTGATACTCGACTGAAGGATCATATTCATGGCTCTAACTCTCTTAGGCTTTACTCTTTCCTGGGCATCAGCCACCACATTCGCTATACCAGGATGGTAGTGAATTTCACAGTCATAATCACTAAACAACTCTATCCAGCGACGCTGTCGCATATTCAACTCTTTTTGACTAAATATATGCTAAAGACTCTTATGATCCGTATGATGACACTCTTTGTCCTATACAGATAATGTCTCTAGATCTTAAGTGCAAACACAACCGCACCTAACTCCAAATCATATGTAGTATAATTCTTCTCATGAATTTTTAACTACCTAGACGCGTAGGTTATCACCTTACCTCTTTGCATTAATACACAGCCTAGTTCTATCCTAGACGCATCACAATATACCATAAGGTCTTTCGGTCCATCGGGGAGAGCTAGAACAGGCGTGTTACACAACTTATCCTTCAAAGTTTGAAATGTCAATTCCTGTTCCTCACCCCAATCGAAAGTCTTACACTTCTGAGTCAAGATAGTAAGAGACTTAGCTATCTTATAAAAATTCTCAATGAACCTACGGTAATATCCAGCCAATCCTAAGAACAAACGAACCTTATTCTGAGTTTTAGGGGCTTTCCAATTCTTAACATCTTCAATCTTACTAGGGTCTACATGAATCCTATTAACATTTATCACATGCCCAAGAAACTACACTTTTCTTAGCTAGAATTCACACTTAGAAAACTTAGCATATAGTTTCTCTTTCTTGAGCAGTTCCAAGTGTAACCTTAAGTGTTCTACGTGCTCCTCTCGAGTCTTAGAGTAGATTAAGATATCATCTATAAACACTATCACAAACTTATCAAGATAATGTCTCAAACTCTATTCATCAAATCCATAAATACCGCTAGTGCATTAGTCAAACCAAAGGGCATTACTGTGAACTCGAAATGTCTATAACGAGTTTTAAAGATAGTTTTTGGAATGTCGTCTTCATGCACTCTCAGCTGATGGTATCTAGACCTAAGATCTATCTTTGAGAAAAACTACGACCCTTGCAGTTGGTTAAATAGATTAACAATCCTAGGAAGCAGATAACGATTCTTAATGGTCAACTTGTTTAATTCTCTATAGTCAATACACATCCTAAAAGAACCATTCTTTTTCTTAACGAACAATACCGGCGCTCCCCAAGGCGACAAACTTGGTCGAATGAAACCTTTGTCTTGGAGTTCCTTGAGTTGTACCGACAAATCCTCCAGTTCATAAGGTGCCAAATGATAGGGAGACTTTACTACCGGCGTTGCTCCAGGGATTAACTCAATTCGAAACTCAATTTTCGAATAGGCGGTAATCCGGATATGTCATTCGGGAATACCTTATGAAAATCTCTAACCATAATGATATCTTCTTGTTTCTTATTACCAGCCTTAGCACCCATCAAAAATCTTGCTTTTTCTTCTGGTCTCTCTCCTAATACTCTAAGCACCTTGTCATCTGGTAGTGGTATCCTCGATTACCTCCCGATGACAAAAAAAATACAGCACAAAACATTAGACAACTAGACATACTATACTCACACAAAAATCCCATGCCCCCCAAAGGTGAACAAGACAATGTCAAAGACCTAACCACGATTTCTAGTATGCAACCCTAATAAACTTATCAATCCCTAACAACTGTCCCGCTAGCTATCTACAGACTTAAATTTGACACCTAATTCGTTGGGCCTCTAAGCCTAACAGATGGTATGAAATTAAAGTAGAAACAAAACAAAAGTCCTGCACCATAGTCAAAATAATGTGGGCAAAATGATTGTTCAAATTAAACGGTACCCGTCATAATGTTCGGATCCTGGCAAGCTTCCTCTGCTCCCAACATAAATGCCCTACCCCTAGCCTGGTTCCCTTGGTTTCCATGACCCTGTCCCCCGTTATTAGCAGCAACTTGGTTTGGATGATTATTTCTTCGGTCCATTGTGCCCTATCAATCTAGGATAAGCTACCTACATTGTCAATACTACCACACTCATAACATGCCCTAACAGTTGGATTTCTAGCATTGACAGGATTCGCATTCCTCGGCACGCCTCTACAATCCTTTTCCAAATGACCCGGGCGGTTACAGTTGAAGCATGTGCGACAAGGCCCTTCGGGTGCATGGTAGGAGTTGCAGGTGGTACACTTAGGCCAAGTACCCGTATTCTCTTTTCCTACAAGGTTTGCGGTAGTAGCAAAAGCATTCCAAGTCCTGGTCCTCTTATTATCATCCATACAATTCTTATCCTCGCTAGGTTCCCCCACATTTCCTCTTTTCTCAACCTTCTTAATTGATCCATTTCTCACAGCCTCATCAGTCAGTGCACCAAAAATCTGTACATCCTTCTATATAGTCTTTGGCTTCGTTGTTTCCACCATCCCACGGATCTGTGGAGCAAGGCCATACACATACCTCTCAATCATCCTACTTTCTAGAGTTACTAAATGTGGAACTAACCTAGCCAACTCATGAAATCTATCAGTATACGCAGCATGGCCAGCCCCGACCATGGCGTGATTCCACAACTCATATTCTAACTTTTGTATCTCATGACTAGGACAAAACTCCTCTATCATCATAAACTTAAAGTCATTCCATTACATACTAACAGCAACTTCCTGGCTAGCTTGCGGAATTCTGAGAGTTCCACCACGTTAAAGCCTTACCAACAAATGAACCAGCAGTGTATTTCACTTTTTGGTCAATACTACAACCACTCATATCATTCGCAGACTTCATTTTCTCAATCCAACGAGTAAGAACAACAACACCTCCCTTACCATCATATTTCTTAGGGTTACAAGCTAAGAACTCCTATATATACAACTACCCCAGATTACCATTTATTATCACATTCCCAATGTTCTCCTGAACATTCTCATTAACCACATTACCATTCTGATTTTCAATATTTCCTTGGTTACCAACCTGAGCTAGCATGGCGGGTAAGAGGTTCTGTAATTGTTGGGCAATGATCATCGAGAAGTTGGGTGCTTCTCTTACACCCCTATTGACTGCCTCTACATTCCCATTGACTCCCTCTACGCCTCCATTAGCTCTAAAACCCTGGTCATTTCCTTGACCATTCAATTCATCAACACACTCATCACTATCTTCTCTAGGTCTTCTACCCCTTCCACCTCTACCAACCCGTACACCTGTTCCCCCTCCTAGTGATTCGGCAGCAGGCCAGCCAGCACTTCAAGTCCTCATCCTTAGCGGCATTATCTATACGAGGGAGAACATGGGCAACCACTAGTACAAATATGGGATTTCGTCACACATGTTGTTTTTTGAACGGCCACACAGTCAGATATTTATGTGATTAAATGTACCAGAATAAAATAAACAGCCATACTGAACTCATTTTGTGTGACCATTTCAGAATTTCATTATCACACATTTGAATATTTATGTGACCAGAGGTAACTGGTAATTTTTTGTTGATTATTTAGTCACTTAGAATTTGGGACATGTGACAGATACAAATAAGTTTGAAACATTAGTCACACAATATATATACATATGTGACAAATATATGTCACACAATTGAACAGTGTGACCAAAATCCATATATGGTCACATGAAGTAATTGTGTATATGGCTAAATCATATAGTCAAGTTTGTCACATATTATTTAAAAGTGACTGCTATTTTTTACTGAATATTTAGCCACATGAATTTGAAATGTGTGACAACTGAAAAGTAAGTTTGAAGCATTAGTCATGATATACATTTAAAAGTGACAAATATATGTCACTGACTCACGCGAACTTACACCTTTTTATATATAAATAAACATAAACATATATAAATATATAACAAGGATCAGGACCCACAAAATCAAAGAAACCGGAAGCAGTACAGAGTGTTCCCGGGTCGTTATGTCCCAACGAGGCTAGAGATGGAAAATCGCAAGACGATTGATGATTTGTGTTTGAATGTCACAAGGAATGATTGGGCACTAAAACTAATAAAAATAGCAAAAGCACATAAAAATAGCAAGGAGCATAAGCTGGAACAAGAATAAAAACTAGGAACGACAAAAACACTTTAAAACATAAACTAGGCACAAATAAGCTCAAATAAACCTTAAGACAAATTTATAAGCTAACTAACACTAATAATGCAAATATAAAAAGCAAATTAAGCTAAATTTAACAAGATAAACACAACAGTAACTAAACAACAGTACTAAACATTTTAACTACCCAGTACTAACTATGGAGTAGTACTAAGCTAGGCTAAAGTTTAGTACGGTTAGCTTAAGGTTAGTACTGCTAGGCTAAACAAGACGTAAAGAATTATAAATAAACAAAACAAGCTAAAACAAAGTTCACCTCACCTTAAATAAGCACTTAGTAATTGGAATAAGCCAACTAGAATAAACTAAAATGATAAATAAGTTACAAAACTAAAACTGATAAACTCTTAAAATACTTTGAAAAAGGAAAATAAGCTTAAATAAGCTTACCCTTAAAGAAAGTAAAGGAAAATGGTTTAATATACTCTAAAAAGCTAAGGAAATCTGAAATAAGCAGAGATAATAAGCTGATAAGCTAAAATGAACTACCAGTATTAACTGTAATAACTACCAGTACTAACTTAGAGTTAGTACTGCTAGTGTTGAGTTAGTACTGTTCCTAAAATCAACTAGCAGTACTAACTTAGAGTTAGTACTGCTTGTTCAAAACAGCTTTTAACATTTCCAAAAATCATTTTTATTTCAAACTGATTAAAAACAGATCATCAAATAACAAAGTAAAACACTTATAAGCAAATTTCAATCAATAAAAAGTACTTAAATAAGCATGACCCAGTCTAGCATATGAAACTAAAACCTAACAGTTGCAAACAAATGAACTAACAGTTCTGAGTAAAGTGAGAAAAAGAGAGACTTACAACACCCTTGCTCAAAACAGGGTTAAATCAACAATCTACAAGCTCTAGCTTGTATAAAACAAGCTAGTGAGAGTCCATAAGCCCATCCAGAACTGGCTTATCATCCAAATCATAAGCTGGGTAATATTTGAGAGTGATTTTTGTGATTTTCTCTTAACTACTTAACTTTTTATGGTTACTTTAATGAAAACAGCTTATAAGTAAGCTTTGGTGAGAGCTTTTTGAACACACAACAATATGATTAAGAAACTTAACACTGGTATTGTAAATCGACTTAAAAACTCAAATTTGCATTAAAACTTGAAAGTGTTACAAAGCTGAAAGTAAAAGCTGTAAATGACTTAAGAATTAAGCTAAGATTAAAAACTGAAATTAATTAAAAGCTAACTAGTTACTAACTTGCCTCAAAGGCTTACAAAAGCTCTATTTATAGCCGAAGTCTTGGACTTGCAGCTTGTGCTTCTTTGTAGAGATAAAAACAAGTGTGCTTGTTGTGTGAGGAGAATTCAAAGCAAATCCCAGCCTTTGATTTCATTTGTGCTTCTTTGGAGTCAATCTTAGCCATTGAAGATACTTGGGAAAGGTGAGGGATTGCCAACATGGCTTTTATACAACTGGGTGGGGGGGTATTAGGGTGGATAAATGAATTTGGCTAGGGTAGAGAAGAGTTTTGACAGGGGAAGAAGGTATGGGGCGACATACCAGTTGTAACTGGGTTTTTAGGTGGGAAAGAAGACTTTTTGGGGAAGTATGCAGTTTGGGTCCCCTGAAGTTGTATAACTTAAATGCAATATCTACCCGGTTGGCAGTGTTTTTTGCCCTTGTCTTTTTATCTTTTGTATACAACTTTAGCTTGGGAATTTTAAGCCCCTCAAGTTGTAAAATCTTCATGCGGATGACTTTAGACTTCGACTTGATCTGGTCCTTTCCTTCCCGTGCTTGGATTTGTTTGTTTTTGGCTTTCTTTTTGCTCCTTTTCTTGAATATCCGTTTCCTGCACAATACAAATGCAAACATACAAATACAATGTATTTGTGGCATGTTTTTAGGCTTTTAAGTCCGTTTATAGTGGAAAATGGTATGTGTAATTAAGCACATACCAAAATCCCCCATACTAAGGTATTGCCGTGTCCTCACGCAATGTTATGAATAAATACTCAAGAAAACCTAAGATCTTGAACCCCCTCGCTATACCTCGCAAAGTAGCAAAGTGTCGACAAGGAAACTAAAGAATCAAAAGAATTTGACAAATCCCGGTTTCACCATTTTTTTTATTATACAAACATCCTAATATTTTTTGATTTTCTTTTCGTTTTCTTTTCTTAACTACCTGTTATGACTTCCAATATTTATCAACACTGGGATCATAGAATGAGAAACGTCCATAGAATAATCTATGGAAGTCCTGACGGATAAATTCATCATTCCCGATTTTTTTCACTAGATCCAAACCAAGCAATTAAACAAGATCATTTGTCAATATAAGTCTAAATGTTAAGCACTCATAATTATGACCTTGAACTTTTAAACTACCCTATACATGATAATATGAGTTGTGCTCATATCAACTCAACCATAGATCAACTTATTTCCGAAGTCGTAATTCAAGATGAATCACGTCTTAAAGCAACAACTTATTAAGATTTTGCAACTTGATTTTAAAGAACGAAAATTTAACTGTAGATTTTTTTGTAACATCTTTATCATCATAATTAAGTTCTTAAAGTTAGGAATGCGTTGCTTAGTTTGAACACCTACCTAGGCCTCGCTCCCTGGTAGGATATCACAACCAACGACCGGTGTTCTTAGTTTGAAAACCTACCCCGTTGCTAGCGGTAGTAGGAAATCACATCAACACCTTCTTCCTAAAAATGGTGGGGGCTAAGGATCGGTGTCTTAGTTTGAACCCTCACCTAGACCTTTCTTCCAAGTGAGATATCACAACACACCAAATCCCTAGAAGTAAAGATGTCTTAGTTTGAACCCCCACCTCGTGGTTAGCGGAGTGGGATATCACGACACATCTTTTACTTGCTCCATATAATCAAATGTATGCTCAATTGGCATAATTTTAATATTCATGCGTTTTTGCATTCATATTTCATTCATGCTTACTTTGCTTTAACTTTAAATAGTAAGAATAGAATAAAACTTCGCTTTAAAGAATCAAGTTACAAATTTGAAGCTTTTTCTAAAAACATCGATTGACTATAGTAATAGAAATGAGCACGTATTTTTAGTGGATTAAAAGTATAATGGGAGGAAAAAGCCACAAGCTACTATATAAGCTTTAGAAGAATCTTTCTTAGCACATAAACTTATATCTAACTCTATCACTTCTTGTTCTTCACCTCGTGAAAGCTTAGCTTACAATTGAGGAACTAGCTAAGGCTCAACACGCCTGATCGAGTCAAAAATTATTCTCATTCTACCCATTAGGAAAGTCGAAACTGTGACAAAACACTTATTTTATTCTTAATTTTTTTTCATTTTTTTTTTTGGTATTTTTGCAAAAATTTAGTGGTAGAAACGGGATTACGTGATAACAACGGCTGCAGGCAAAATCAAAATCAAATCGAAGATCCCCCCATACTAGAACTAAAACATCAGTCACTTCCCTCGACGACACTTGTTACAATAAAGGGTACTACGAAATCTAAGGCTTTATCAAGTGTGCCAAAAATAAAACGTTAACGTCGATTAGATTTGGATACTGGATTCCCACAATGAAGCTGAGGATGTGAAACTCTTGATAAAAATACCAGCACGAGAGTTCTTCATAATCCGGGCAATCCTGGACAATTAACAACACAAGCACAAAACACGGGTAATAGAAAAGGCAAACCTCCACACAACAAGAAAACACTTATTCATAATACTACGATAAGCATGGGGTGCCTCCCACGAAGCGCTTGTTTAAGGTCGCTATGCTTGACCCGTCACCTGAATTTATTGGACATTAGGGAATGTTTGGAGATCTGGAACTACCAATTGTGGCACGTCCCCTCCAAAGTAGTGCTTTAAACGATGACCATTCACTTTGAAGTTTGGCCTGATTTTGAGATAACACACGGTGGCGTACGGGAAAACAGTGTGATAGTGAATGACCAGAACCAGCGGTTTTTAAGCTTTCCTGAAAAATCTTTTAATCTAGAGTTAAAGAGGAGGACTCGATCTCCGACGTTAAAAACGCGGTTCTTGATTTTAGAGTCGTGAATCCTCTTTGTCTTTTCTTTATAGATCAAAGAGTTCTCATAAGCTTCATCACGGAGCTCATTAAGTTCATTCAGTTGAACTTTCCTATGGTCACCAGCGGTTTTCAGATCAAAGTTTGTATGTTTTAAGGCCCAGTAGGCCTTGTGTTCTAACTCAACTGGCAGATGGCAGGCTTTTCCGTAAACCAGCTTATATGGAGTACACCCAATGGGTGTTTTGTAAGCGGTGCGGAAAGCCCATAAAGCATCATCGAGCTTATCTGACAACGGTACGTGTTTCGCCTACGTCCCCTTTCAAGAATTCGTTTCAAACACGATTGATACCTCAACTTAGTCCACTTGTTTGGGATGATACCCGGTGAGAGACGATGAGGTGACTCCGTATTTAAGCATGACCTTTGCAAATTTGTCATTGCAAAAATTGGTTCCTGCGATCACTTATATTGCACGAGGGTGTAGCCGATCTGGCGAAGAGAGAATTCAGAAATTTGCAAACACCTCGGGCGTCAATGGTGGGGAGCGCTTTTGCTTCAACATTTTGATAATAATCAACGGCCACGCGGATGTATTTGTTGCCTTTGGATGCTTGAAGGGCCATAAAATCAATTCCCCAGACGACAAAGACTTCCAACTTGGATGGAATTTTGTGGCATCTCATCCCGTTGTGAAATTTTTCCTTGTCGCTGGCATGAGTTACAGTTTTTAACCAACTCATGGGCATCTTTGTAAATAGTGGGCCAAAAGAATCCGGAATCGAAGACTTTTCTTGCTGTGTAGTTAGCACCGTGATGTCCACCGGTGGGACCATCGTGGCAAGCCATGAGGATGTCATGGCTTCTTTGCCAAAAACACAACGTCGAATAACTTGATCCGCACAGATTTTAAACAGAAAGGGATCTTCCCAGAAATAATGCTTCACGTCTTTGAAGAATTTTCTTTTCTGCTGGGTTGACATCCCTTTGATCACGAAATTTCCCGCATGGTAGTTTGCGATGTCAGCAAACCATGGGGTACTAGCATCAAGACAACATCAACAAATAAAAAAAAAAAAAAAAAAAAAAAAAAAAAAAGGAAAAAAAAAACAAAGGGGGAGAGTTTCAAGAGGAAACTTTTCATTTATTTCCTTTGGATCGAGCTTATTCTTGTGAGGATTCTCTAATCGTGATAGATGATCAGCCGCTAGGTTCTCAGCTCCTTTTGTGTCAACAACATCAAAGTCGAACTCTTGAAGGAGCAGAACCCATCGGAGCAATCTCGCCTTAGAATCTTTCTTTAGCAAAGAGATACATGAGGCGGAATGATCCGTATACACAGTGCATTGTTCATGACAAGGTAGATCGAATTTTCGAATGCGTACACCACGCTAACATTTCTTTTCTCTGTCGTGGTGTAAGCGTGATCGCCTCATTCATGTTTTACTTGCATAATGTATAGGCGTGAAGTGTTTCTTCATGACGGTTGCCCCAAAGACCTGCACCTAAGGCGAAATCGCTTGCATCGCACCATAAGTTCAAATGGTTCATTCAGTCTGGGCAAACAAGATTGGAGCCTCTTTAGATTCTTATTTAGAGTGTTAAATGCTCAATACACTCTTGGAGAAATAAAACGTGAGTCCTCCTTTTTCAAGCAAATGGGTCATGGGGGTGCTATTTTTTGAGAAATTCCTGAATGAATCATCTATAAAACCCCGCATGCCCCATGAAAAACTACGGCCACCTTTGACAGTAGTCGGGTGAGGGAGCTTTGCGATAACGTCAATCTTAGCTCGATCGACCTCAATTCCTGATTTGGAGATTTTATGTCCGAGACAATACCTTCCTTAACCATGAAATGGCTTTTCTCCCAGTTTAAGAGGCTAAATTGTGTGGTCTTCACACCGATAAGCATCCTTTTCCAAATGGGTTAGGCCATGGTAGAGAAAGAACTTCCTAAAAACTGAAAAGTCGTCCATAAATACTTCCATCGTTTTTTCGATCATGTCGTGGAAGATTGCCATCATACATCTCTGGAACGTACCTGGTGCATTGCAGAGGCCAAAGGGCATGCGGCGGTAGGCAAAGGTTCCGTATGGGCAAGTAAATGTTGTCTTTTCCTGATCATTTGGGTCGATGGGTATTTGAAAGTAACCTGAGAAACCATCGAGGAAACAATAGTATTTGTTTCCCGCAAGCCTTTCGAGCATTTGGTCCATGAATGGTTAGTGAAAGTGGTCATTTTTCCGGGTGGCTTCATTCAACTTTCGATAGTCAATGCATACCCGCAATCCTGTAACCAATCGAGTTGGGATCAACTCATTTTGTTCATTCTCAACTACGGTAAAACCACCTTTCTTTGGTACACAGTGTACCGGGCTCACCCAGGGACTATCTGAGATAGGGTAAATTAATCCACGTTAAGTTTTTCAACTTCTTATTTTTATGACATCGTTGAATTTTGGTTTACCCGTCTCTGATTTTGGACCGCTGTTGATGTAGTCCTCTTCCATTAGAATTTTGTGAGTACAAAATTCCAGGTTAATACCCATGATATCGGAGAGATTCCAAGCGATGGCACGCTTGTGGGACCTGCAACACCTTATGAGAGTCGCTTTTCTCCCCGACACTCAAATCTTGCAAATATGACTGGTAACTTGTTGTACCCCTCTAAAAAAAGCATATCGAGGTGGGGAGGTAAGTCCTTGAGCTCAACCTCGGGAGGTTTCATCAATTGATGTTCCAACGATTTTTGCTTCACAATTCTTATGTTCTTTCCTAACCTTCAGGAAAAATAATTTGCATGGTTGGGGAAGTGGGTGATAGGGCCACTATTGAAGCTTCAAGAAGAAGAATGTCATTCACGGGATCATATTCGGCATCATCCCATTCCCTGAACTTATATGAATGTATCCAGAAAGTTCAGCCTCGATTTCTTCAAGAATGAAATCACTACCCTCGAATGGAGTGAGGGTGGGAGAAGTGGTAACAACAATGGTTCAAAGTATGAGGGTAATTTCATTTGCTGATACTTCGAGAAACCTAAAATTCTCTTGGGAATACTCCTCCACACGCTATATCAATAAAGTCGACCTGTGTTAACTGATTCCATGGCATTGTAGGAGAAATTTTTCGTATCTCCTACTTTGAAAGTCACGGATTTGTCATCATGTCGTAAGGTCATCTCTTCACCGTGAACATCGATACAAGGCATCTGCCGTTCATAGAAATGGTCTCCTAAAATCAACGGACCTAGGGTCGCATCAAAGTCAACTACCACAAAATCAGGCTGAAAGTAGAAGGTTCCGACCCTGACAAAAAACAATTCGGCTATGCCGTGGAGTGGAAGTTGATTCGGTCAGCAATTCGGAGTATCATCTTAGTCTTGGTCAGTCCCGTTGGAGATTAAAGCTTTTCAAAAACGAGAGTGGCATTAATTGATGCTTGCACCAGTCGCTAGGCTAAGCATTCTTCTAACTCTGGAAAATCACAGTATCAAAAATCTACCCGGGTTCCCTAATTTTATCAGGAAATGTCTTTAGGATGACAGCCGAGCCAATTTTTCATTAACCGGTGTTTTGGTAATTCCAATCTTGTCCTTTGTATTCAAAAAGCTTTCTGAACATTGTGCAAACTTAGGCATGTGCAGAGAGCATCCCGCGAAGATAGGCTCAAAGTGGAGATTCCGAAAAATTTCCATAAATTTCAAAGCTAAAAGGTCGTCCTTTTCGCGGACTTTTTCCTTGGTTACCCTAGATGGATATGGTAAAGTCGTTTTTGTTCTAGACATGACAACTGGTTCATCAACTTGGACTATCGGAGGTTGGACGTCATTGTAACTTTCGGTTAGGAATCACCTGTGTCCTTTGTCACCTTCGGCTTCATCTTCCACCACGGAGGTGAATTTGAGGTCCATCATATGAAACACCGCTTCGTGGTGGTGTATTGCTTTCAATTCACACCTTCGGGTTAGCATGTGTATGCTAGGAAGAGAACCCGAACTTGAAGTAGAATCTTGGTTGAATTTACGATTTTGGTAGCAAGTCGTAATGTTGGACATTTGGTTTTGCATATTTGATAACTTGCATCATTAGCCTTGACATAGCTCTCAAAATCAGTTTGATTACACCTGAAGCTTGATGACTGGAGCTTGGTAAGCTGGGTGTTGAAATAACCAGGGTTGATACATTGGGGCTTGTTATGACCTGGGGTCGTTGATTTGACCCAGGTTATAGCCATTCCCACTGTTTTAGGTTTTGGATCCAACGATTTTGATTGTGGGCTTGGTTGTTGTGTTGCATGGGAGAAAACCGGGTGGTCTGAATTGGTTTGCCCATAGATGGCGGACGGTAACCGGAATTTTCCTTGGTTATAAATTTGCTGAGCAGCTTGCGAGACGTATTCTTGGATGTTATCTCGTAATATGTTGCCGTTGGTAGTCGGACATTACGATATGATGGGCGCCACCCGCAGTACCAACTTTCCCTGGACTTAGTATTAGGGTTATAGGTTATGGGTTTTGGTTTTGGGCTTGGACTATTAGTTGTGATTTTTGGGTCCGAGTATGGTTTTAATAGGTTTTGGCCCATTTAGGCTTAGGGACCATTTGTGTAACTTTGGAATTTTGTCTTTTATGGCTTGACTTTTGTTAACCAGGAGTTGACTAAAGGTTGACTTTTTGACTTTAGCTTTCGGCTCTTGTATACTCTTCCGTTCTCGTGTTCGTGTTTGCCCGTTTTTGATCGTTTCCTTGTGATTTTTGCTTTATCCATACCTGCATACACAAAACACAAAAACACACATATCTTTGCCATTTTCACTGTATTTTTAGTCATTTAGGGTCATTTTTGGTGTTAACGGATATGTGTATTTTACACCTATCAAAATTCCCTAAATCTCAGCATACCTAATGACTTTTTAGCTGGTTTTTCATGATTTTTAGGTATGACAAACTCTATCTTTTTATCAACAAGAAAAATAGTTTCTTTATCAACATTAAGTGGAGACTTAACAAAGCTACTTGTGTCTTTTGATACTTGTTCTTTTACCAAAGAGTCATCAGAATTTTCCTTAGAATCATCTGATTTTTTATCACAACCAATGTTAGACTCTTGCTTACTATCCTCAGAACCATAACTTTTGAATTCAAGCTCTTTGAATTCATCAAGACCAGAATAAGACAAATCAAGATTTTTAGGTCGATTGTAGATTAAAGGATGAGGCGGAGGAACAACATTATACCCCAAACCCTTTTTACTTTTGTCAGTTATCTGACTCTCTAACAACTTGTTTAGGCTTTTTGAGGCATTATCAAATTTCTTTAATTTTAAAATCAATGCCATCTTTTTCGTTTGATAAAACTTGTTTGGTAAAACCTTGTTAAACAAAATTCTCAATTTTAAAACCAATTGTGAAAACCTAAAGATCATTGTAGCTCTAGTTTGTTAAGAACTAATCTAGGATAATGATAACATAGGCAAAATATTCAAACATAGAATCAATATTATCATAACAAGGTTTTACCAAACATTCTCCACAGCCCCAATATTATTTGATCAGAACAATACGGTTACATCAATAAAAACGTAACAAGGATTAAGGAAAACCTTGCATTACCTGAGGCTAACTATAGATAGACGTCTACTACTAACTATACAAACTTGTACACACACACGTTTTCTTTAGTCGACTCTCATTGAGAACACATACTTTTTTGGATGCCTAAAACCTATAACCTGTATCTATTTATATACTAGAGATAATAGGTTTTACAAAGAGATAAACATAAATCTTTTAAACATTTAACTTGATCTTCTGTTATCTTCTTTCTTCATAAGGAGATCTTTTGATATCTTTATAATTTGATATCTTTGACTAAATCTTCATTAATTCTCCACCAGCTTGTAGAATTCTTGAATGATGATCTTAGTCCTTTTGTTTCATTCTTGTTTTGTCTTATAACTCAAATATAATTCCCAACAATATTCACACTAGTTGATAATGACAAAAACCAAATAAGCACAAACTTCCCCTGAAGTTAATATACGAATGAAAACTTCCCCTTAAGCTACCAAGGATCTACAAGTTGCAAATCATCAAATCTTCTTCCCCTTTTTGTCAATATCAAATAGGAGACTAAAGTATGCAACTTTGATCTTCACAACTACGACAATATTACACTTCTAATCCAAGTATTCCAATGACCCAAATTGCCCTCCATTACGCACCTTAAGAAAAATGAACTTGAGCAGTAGAAACTTACACTAGCAGTAATAACAAAGACTAGCAGTAGTAAAAACCTTTTCGCCCTCGATGTAGCATATAAATGGTTAAACATTTTAACATTAAGCTTCCCCTGAAACCCATATGTTAACCATCTCTTGAATGTTTAAATTATGTAGGCTCTATGTAATGATTACTGATGAACAAAACTAAGTATAACAAACTTGATGCTAAAGTAGAAAAACCTAAACTTGCGTCTTATGTCTTGCACTATCCACGTGACTTCAAACGTATACCCAAACCGA
The DNA here is from genome assembly GCA_026074375.1 of Tanacetum coccineum. Classification (NCBI taxonomy): domain Eukaryota; kingdom Viridiplantae; phylum Streptophyta; class Magnoliopsida; order Asterales; family Asteraceae; genus Tanacetum; species Tanacetum coccineum. The sequence goes on along the minus strand of BQNB010077484.1, from coordinate 15,238 downwards.
TGTATAAGGAGACCATAATCTCTTGACAATTTATCCTCATCTTCTATGAGACACATAACCAAAGTGATAGCAAATGTGAGCATTGAGCACCATAAGAAAAATCACACACCTTTGCTAGATTTGTCAATTCTTCGTCACATCGTTTCTAAGCACGAACAAGTTGCTGTTTCATAAAGTGTTACACTCACTTTAAGATATGATAAAACACAAACTAAAAGTAAACGCGTATCGGACCAAAATAAATAGTGACAAATAATAGGAGTCTTAAAATGACCTGAAATTAAGAAATGTTACAGGAATGATGCAGTATTTATAGGCAGGAAAACTCAACGGTAACTGTCGGCAGTCCCGACGATCCCAAATATATTTGGGGGCCGCAGGCCTATAAGGGGGTCGCCGTATACTGACGCTCGTCTTTTTGTCTTTTAGTGGGGAACGTTATATCTGGTGTGGAAGCTTCCATTTTGGGGGGAAAACCAGATTTGAATTTTTATGTTTAAATAAAACATTTCTTTTAATTAAAAAGTATTTTGTATATATTTATTTTTATAAAAATAATTTTGTAAAAATGTGATGGTTAAGAAAAATTATTTTCTTGATCACTAATCATGTTTAATGATTTGTTTATACATACCTTAAGTGATTTACATTTGAAATGAAAATTTACGATTAATAATTTGTAAACTTTTATTTTTATTGTAAATATTTTTGCATTTTGTTATCTTCAAAACATCGAGAAGTCAAAAAATATAAATACTGTTTTTAGACATTATTTGTATTAACAAAATTCCGTATTTAACATGCATTTAGAGAGTGATTCCTGGGTATTGGCATATCTAAGACTAACTTTAGGGCATGGTTCATCAACTAGAATTATTATGGTTGTTAAGATATGCCTAGGAGGTACAACTATGGCAGGCATGTCATTAGAAGAAGGGGGCACGGTTTTCCTACCAAATTAAGTGTCCTACCAGTGGGTATCCATTTAAGACCTACAGTTTTGAAGATCCGTCATGTTGGTTTCCATTCACTTTTAAATTTTTGTTTTACATATTTAGCCACTTTATGTTTTTGCATTTTCTTAAGATATTGAACAACACAAGCATCATGATTTGTAGAAAACAAACATTCATTACACTAGTACAAATATGGGATTTCTTCACACATGCTATTTTTTGAACGGCTACACAGTCAGATATTTATGTGACTAAATTTACCAGAATAAAATAAACAGCCACACTGAACTTATTTTGTATGACCATTTCGGAATTTCATTGTCACACATTTGAATATTTATGTGACTAGAGGTAACTGGTAATTTTTTGTTGATTATTTAGTCACTTATAATTTGGGACGTGTAACAGATACAAATAAGTTTGAAACATTAGTCACACTATATATATACATATGTGACAAATATATGTCACACAATTAAACAGTGTGACCAAAATCCATATATGGTCACATGAAGTAATTGTGTATGTGGCTAAATCATATAGTCAAGTTTGTCACACATTATTTAAAAGTGACTGCTATTTTTTGCTGAATATTTAGCCACATATGAATTTGAAATGTGTGACAACTGAAAAGTAAGTTTGAAGCATTAGTCACGATATACATTTAAAAGTGACAAATATATGTCACACACTTGAACAGTGTGACCAAATGTCATATATGGTCACACTAAACCATAGACATACATGATTAAGTGTAACCAAAATTCGATACATATGGTCACGTAAGTTAATATGTGTGTCTAAAGTTTAGTGTGTGTTTGCTTGCCAAAACCTAATGTGTATAGTCACATTTAATTGTAGCATGATCATGTGACTATAGGCTTTACAATAGTCACACCATATCACAAATGTGTATCTAAATTATGTTTATGGCCACATTATAAAGGTATTATATGTGACCAATACATTCAAAATAGTCACATTGTGAAATATTCATGTGACTATTATTTATAGCAAAATGTGAACTCAGTTATCATTAACCTTGATATTAGTAACATTGAGTGTTTGTGTGACTAAATTCAAGATGTTATATATGGTCACATGAAGTATTTATTTAGGTGTCTAAATCAAAGAGTCATATTTTGTCACACATTATTTAAGTGTAGTCACAAATTCGATACATATGGTCACGTAACTTAATATGTGTAGGATTAGGAGTAGTGTGTAGTTTTAAGTCATAATATAAGTTAGCTTATTTCTAGCTTATTGTACTTTTCTTATAAACTTTGTACACGTTTAAAGTCTTTAATACAAGCTCATTTTTATTCATAAACTGTCTTTAGTTACCTGTTTTTCCTTTTATGCAAATTTTGGCAAATTAAGTTAATAAGCTTATAAGTTGTGCCTATAAGCTACAATTCTTTCTTATAAGTTTTATAGCTCAAATAAGCTTACCTGAGCTTATTTGAGCTTGGTATTTTAGTGTGCAAAGCATTTGGTTAAGGGTTCCTATTTTGAGCTCTCTTGGATGATAAGCCAATCCTGGATGGGCTTATGGGTTTGATTCAGCTTATTAGATAAGCTGAGGGTGTTTTAGAGCTTTTTTTAGGTCAGTCATTAATGATTGGAAGTAGGTACCACTTTAATTTCTTTTAATTGCTCTTAAATCTGTTTTGCTTATTTCTAAACTGCTTATTTGATATAGCTTATTTCTAGTGCTTAATTGTTGTTTATTTGTGCTTATTTTCCTTTCATATGGATAGTACTACATATGTTTTTGCTTATTTAGAATTTTTAAGATCTGTTTTAAGCTTAAAGTAGATTTCTAAGTGTTAAAAGGGTGTTTGGCACAAGCAGTAGTAATTAAGTTAAAACTGCTTGTGTAAGCAGTTAATACTGCTAGCTTAATTTTAGTAATTTTTTCTTATTCAATCTTAATACTAATAGCTCTTAATCTGTTTTAGCTCATTGAACTAATTTAAGGTCTTTTATCAGCTTAAAAGTTAATTTTCATATCTCAAAGGAGTGTTTGGCACAAGCTGATTTCTTGAGCTTATTGGCTTAATAAGCTTTTGAGTTTTTCTTTTCATGATTTAGTTAGTCTTAGTTAGAATTAATCTTCATCTGTTTTTGGTTTTTATGTTGTCAAAATGCTTTTTGAGTCATAAAAATGCACTAGTTTTCATATCTGTTATATGCATGTTGTTTTTAAGTCCATATGTGTAGCTGAATTGCAGCTTTAGTTTTTGTTGGTTTTAATTGATTTTAGTTTATTTCAGTTCCTTAGAGTCATAAGCCAATTTGTTTTAGCTTATTTGTGTCTTAGTAGCTTATTTGAGTCCTTAAATTTGGTTTAAAAAAGTTGTTTAGTTAAAAGGTTTTTAAGTCCTTTTTCAGTTTTTGATAAGCTTTTTCATAGCTTATTCATAAGTTTCAACATTAGATCCTTTTTTATAACAGTGCTTAATTTAGCTTATTCTTTAATTGTTTTAAAAAGAAAATTAAAAAAATATGTTTTTACAAAAAAGAAGGTCACAGGGGTCGAACCTGTGACCTCCCCCTTCACACACATGCACACTTAACACACCACACATAACCAACTGCGCCCTTGGGTCTTATCCGTTATCCTTTGTTTTCATTTAGTATTTATACACGTTTAGATTTTGTGCTTATTTGCTTATTTTAATTTTCACAGCTTATTGGCTGTTGCTTATTTGGTTATTTTTTCGTGAAAACCTTTTTTATAGTTTAAAGTATTTTCTGTAATTTTCTTAAATTTTTATATTAACGTTAAGTATTTTTAATTAATTTTTTATTTAAAATAGTTTAAAAAATTAATTTAATTAGTTTAAAAAGTTAAAAAAAAATATTTTTTTGTTTTTAAAAATTAGATGTATACATTTTAGTTTAAGAAATTTGCATTTTGAGTTTTGAGAGTTTTATTTTGTCTTATTTGGTACATTAGTTTGTGTTAAATCGTTAATTGTCGTTAGGATTTTTAAGTAGCCTTTATTTTTAGCGTGCCTTTATTTCCCTTTTCGTTATTAGATTTAGAAACCAAAAACCAAAAATATTGATTATTCAAGCATCAAATACGAACCTAAACAAGACCGTCAATTCACGCCTCGTTGGGAAACGACTCGGGGATACACTTACCCGATTATTCTTTCGCGTTTATTACTTGTAGACTTAGCATCTTATCCTTTTCCCAAAAAAGAGTAGTTTGCTAGGGTTTGCCTGTTTTACGCGCGTATCAAAACGATTATATCAATGCCACATATACTCCTCCGTTGAACATCTCATGTAAAACGATAACATCTCAACTCATCCGTTGAACATCTCATGTACAACGATAGCAAATAGAATACTCACTACAAGAAAATGGGGCTTTTAGGACCTTTCTCTAGGACCCCTTTTTTAATGGGGTCCTAAAAAACATTTTATAGGACCAATTCAATTTTTAGTCATATTACAGTGACTTTTAATATGACACTTTATATGTGAATCTTATTAAGCTAATTTATAGGACACTTTTTTAGTATGGTCTAATTATGATATAACATAATAGGACATTTGATATAAAAGTCTTATTATATTACATCTTATAGGACATTTCTTCTATTTGGTCTTATTAGATTATAATTTAATATGACATTTAGTATACGGGTCCTATCAGATCTAATTTTATAGAATGCTTAAAGTATATGAGTCCCATTAGATCTAATTTTATAGGACGCTTATTCAGCTAGGTATTACTATGATTGGACATAAAAGATCATTTGAACACATAATCTTTACAACTTAATGTTTTACTTGCTGTTTATTTTGTGTCGGTAAATATATTAACCTTTAAAAGATGCCGCTTTTCAAGTCATTATTAGAGAACACGTTACTTGGTGCAAGTTCATGTTATGTTTTTTCTTTAACATAATGTGTTTGTATAACACACGTCGTAAACATAATGTGGTTGAGCTCAATCAACATTTAGGAACAATAAACGTTGTGACCAAGATTACAAATATAACGATCGACTTGCTTCATTCTATTAAGGTCAAGCCTATTATACATTTGGATCATTTCACGCAATAATATGCATTTTGGTTTTAAATCGAGGAAATATGAAATAACAAATATACATTAATATCGCAAGAACACGCCTTTCCTATTCTGGAGGCTAGAAATTGTTAATTATCTACACCAAAAACAATTCATGTATATAATACATCAATTTATAAATTTCAGTAACAAGCGAATTGAAACACATAATAAATTTAACCATAAAACAGTAAGAGTTGAAAAAAATCTACATGTTAGAAATGGGGACAAGGATGTGTAAATGAACTGCTTGTGAGCTACTCGGGATCGACTAAAAAGAAGCAATAAACCAGTCAAGCTTTAACGAGACTGATATCGTGTTTGAATCCTGTCATGGCCAGATGAATGCTGATGTGCCTTTGTATTGGGTTTGATCTGAGTGTGTCATTAGTGGGCTCAAGCCATTAACATTGATACGCTATCATGAAGCTTACGACTTATGAAAACTTTAGTAAGCATGAGTGACAAACAAAACTTATTTTATAAGATGACTTATTTTAAAAGCTATAAACCCTAACAAGCCAAACAGAGCCTTGACGTTGCGTATACGAGAATAGGGTTGATAATGGTCCAACGCATGGGACCGAGGACCGGACCAAATTGTTCAGTTCAAGTCCGGGTCAGTCTAGTTTGGTCCGGTCTTCGCCTCCAGTCCGATCCAACAAAGCATAATGGTTGATTTTGCTCAAGAACAAACCACACTGAATACCGAATATAAGAGAAAGTATGGACAGATGACCGGAACAAAATATGTTCAGTTTGATCCGATCCGCGGTCTATTATATGCAGCCCTATATACGAGACTAATAATATTTGCAATAAAACTTTATCGTTAATCAATTTATAAAATTAATTTGTGGTCAAACATTACTCGGTATGGTTTTAACTTTTTTATAATTAATTATAAAAGGTTTTCTCTAAAATTTATTCTTCCCCCCTAAAATATTTTCATCATCCCGCTTTATCTTTTCCCAAAAATCAAAATCACAATTTTAGCTCCCTCCATCTTTTTGTTCATTCCATCCCCTTCACTTATTCAATCACACTTATCCTTTTTCCTCAAAATCAAAAACATATCTATCACCAACTAGAAAACCATGTGTGAGTTTCCCATCATTGTCTATGTCGCACAACAGTGAACGAACACATCAACACAAACCAAAAGCCAACTCCATTCACCATCTGTCGCTCCCGATTTCAAGGTAATTAATCTAGAAACCAGTTAGTATAATACGTTATATTTTCAATTTTAAAACCAATTTAAGGTGTTCATGGGTCAATTTATTATTTTTTTCGAATTAGGGTTTATGTAAATCCGAATCTATAAACTTGTAACATCATTTCTTTAATAATTATTGTTCATTACATGCCCTTTTTTATTCATATACCGAATCTATGCTTATCTAGTTGTCTTTGTTACAAGAGTTGTGATAGCTTGTTTGGTTAAGGTTTTCATAATTCTGGAAAACGACCCTTGTAGCCAAATGGGGGAAATACTGAAACTGTATATGGTTTTGTTTTAGTCACTCAAAGGTTGTGTTGTATGTATGTTAATGGTGAAAATGAATTCTTATAGGCATGTTGGGCCTTACATTTCAGTTAGGAGATTTTTTGTTTATTAGAGGAAATCAGATTTTCAATAATTTCAAAGACTCTTTGTGTGGCGAAACTTACAAGACATTGTGAATACAAACGATTTATGTAGTTTACTCTTATTGAAATTCAAAGCTTTATGATTATTCTTGCTGTATATCAAGTGAGTTAAAGTTCTGACATTTTTAAGACTTCTTATGCGTCTTCAGTATCATTGTGTCGCATTACGTGTTAAGTAAAATATGTTTATGATAACTGCATGGGAATACATAATACTATACATGAGGCGTTAATCTATATATGCCTTATCACTAATTTTAAGGAAGTATCCACCAACTTTATATAACAAGCAACTGTAAATGAGTTTATGTGGTTATACAATCATACCATCAGATCATTTGCTGTATTAAGACATAATATAAACATAAACTTTACATCATTGGTTGAAATTTATGTGTTTTTTGAGAAGCATCTTAATCTAATCCGAACCTGAACATTATTATAACTGATAACATGTGATAGAAAAATACAAACATACATGATCATTTAGTCTATGTCCATTCTATTTACAACATATACTAATTCTTCTACCATTTTAGACTGTTAGTTGCGTCTGATTAGATATATTGGATGCGATCAGATTACATAGTTAACTGAGGCGTTAATGATAACTGCATGGGAATACATAATACTATACATGAGGCGTTAATCTATATATGCCTTATCACTAATTTTAAGGAAGTATCCACCAACTTCATATAACAAGCAACTGTAAATGAGTTTATGTGTTTATACAATCATACCATCAGATCATTTGCTGTATTAAGACATAATATAAACATAAACTTTACATCATTGGTTGAAATTTATGTGTTTTTTGAGTAAGCTCTAAATCTAATCCGAACCTTGAACAATAATATAACTGATAACCTGTGATAGAAAAATACAAACATACACGATCATTTAGTCTATGTCCATTCTATTTACAGCATATACTAATGGTTCTACCATTCTAGACTGTTAGTTGCGTCTGATTATATATATTGGATGCGATCAGATTACATAGTTACCAAAATATCCTTAATAGTAAAAGTTTAAACTATAGATCCATAGATATCTAGATACGTTTATAAGAAAATATTGTTCTTGAATTGACTTATGGAGTCAAGATTTTGTTTACACAATTCACCTTTATAATAGGATTTAGATTTTGGCATATGACAAGAAATGGTGTTAACTATTGGTTGCAGGGTGATATCAGGAATAAGCAGGACTTGGAGAAGCTGTTTTCCCAGGCTTACCAATGGGATGCATGCATCGATAAAGAAGCACATGCTGTAATGAGGGGCATGGCTAAGAAAGAATTTCCATTGGTTTCAGAGTGAGGTTCTTGAAGAGGCCAAGCACATACCTCCCAAGAACCATGACCCCGCAAACCAGTCCCCCCCCATCCTCTCTAACTAGCCTCACACCGCCCCCCCCAGTAAGAGTAACCCCCCACTAGCCAAAAATCAATAACCCTAACAGGCTCTAATGATAGTTAGATACAACTCTCACAAAAAAGTATATATGTACGAACAATGCCTCAGGTTTGTCAACTCATGGGACCTAACCTACTGAACAAATATTATAGTAAAAAGAAGTCGAGATGTTGTTATAAATCTTTGAATCTAGGTACATTAAGTAGTAGAGGGGTATAAATTGTTTGGATTCTGCGATTTTTATATTAAATGATGTTTGGTTTTAGTGTAGCGATGGTTTATATGTTTGTTCTGTTAACTCAATGTTTTGACGTAATATATTTATTACAGAAAATCATAAATCCAATGGTGAATATTCCTGGTCAAGACATGAATGGTGGTTTGTTCACAAATGACAATATTAGGTTCTCACATTTAATAAAAAATTTGACCAGCTTAAGAGAAGAACCACATTTTACCTATTGTAACAAGTATTGCCCTATCCCAACGTGCTATTGTGTTATAAATCTAATTTTTTGGATTAACCATAACACAATGCATAACTTTAACATTTAAAAGTTTCTATGCATCTAGCTTCCATTATGTAAAACATAAATATTTGTGGGGAGTGGTGCTTTCATTAGGTTCATGAATATTTGTCAACGAATACGAGAAAGAAAACTTGATTTACTTTCAAAAGAGTGGGTATGCTAGCATTCACTGGGAATCTTTAATAGCCAGAGAGGCTACCAAAGCTAAAATTCAGGTATTGTTTCTTTATTTTCTTTGGAAGATGTTCATTTGTCTTTTTATGTGAGATCTTATTTAAGTTGGCTTGTTTACAGTCTATTATTATTGAGGTTCATGGGGTCATTCTTAGATGCATTAGTCGGGATGAGGCAGCCTTGGTTGTGGCTCAAAAGGTATATTTAATACTGCTATTCTGATGCATGTCCTTGTTACCAAATGGTGTTGACATTGTTTCCAACCTTGTCATAGGTCTTTAAAGGTTTATATGAAAACTGTTATATTGCGTGATGATGTTGACGTGCTCAGAAAGTGAAGAACATAGCCGAGTCAATGAGATGGGATACAAAACTTGTAGATCATGAAGACGGACCCATGGACCCTGAGAAAATACTCATTGCTGTTATAAGGCTATAAGCATATGAAAAAATAAGCAGGTTGCTAGCTGTGCAGGTAAGAACTTTAGAATAAGCAATCCCAAAAATCTATTTGCTTGTTTTAGCACAAGCTGCTTTTAAATAAGCTAAGCTAGACATCCCAGTTTACCAGATTTAAAAGGATATAATATAAGTTTGTGTTTGGTTGAAACTGCTTATTTTTTAATATTACGATATAATATGCACTTAGGAATAATTGAATAGGCATGTTGCTAGCTATGATATTAAGCACTATAAAATACGCAATCATAGAAACATTATAGCTTATTGTATTTTGAACACCTTGCTGCTTTGATTGTGCTTATCTAAAATGTTTGCTCTTATTTAACTTTATTAATGTTAATATGCTATCCTTACAGAATTTATAAGCTATTAATGATTCTTGATCATTTCTCTAGAAGCTAAAACTACTTTGTTGGGTAACCCTGAACAACTGAACAAGACATTGCAAACCTCCATTCCCATACCCCTGCAAATGAGTGGCACACATATAATAACAGGATGTTACTTTGGGTAACATTTTACTTGATGCACATATGAAGCCAAGAATATCAGATTTTGGGATAGCAAAAAGCTTTCAAGACAATGAAACCGAAGCGAGTACAGACCGCATTGTTGGAACCTTGTAAGTATTCACAAAACTTGGTATTACTTTGTAGAAACATCTTCATAAGTTTTGGTTTTTATATGTGCTAATAGATTCAGACTGCTTTGAATTCGAACAAGAAGTTGCAGCAACAGTTGAAAGTATGGAGAAAGCTGCAAGGTACACGTCGAATATTTTTGCTGCCATGTAATATTTGTGTTGCCATGTAATGCTGCTAATGAAACATTAAAACTGGTTAATGCTGCCATGTAATATTAGTGTTGCCATGTAATATTGGTTAATGCTGCCATGTAATATTGGTTAATGCTGCGATGTAATATTTGTACCGTTAATGAAACATTAAAACTGCTTGGATGTTATTACTACTGTTCGAGCATTGAAGGTTAGTGCTGCCAAGCTACGTTTAATATTGTTTGAAGAATAGGATGTTAATACTGCCGAGTATATTAGTACTGTTATAATATTAAAACAATATACAAGTTAATACTGCTGAGTATATTGCATTTTCACCTTGACTGCAATTGCCAAATAGGAGTGTAGCTCATATGGTAGAGCGCTCGCATTGCATGCGAGAGGCACGGGGTTCGATTCCCCGCACTTCCTTATTTTTTCGTTGTGTGACTAAATATTACAAAACGCCACACAAATATAAAATTCATGTGACCATTGGATGAACAATAGTCACACAAAATACACATTTACTTGACTTTAAAAACATATTGTCACACTTATTAACACTTTTGGCCACTTTTGGTTAACTTGTATGTGACTAAATTAAAAAAAAACATGCTTTGTGTGACTAAATATTACAAAACGCCACACAAACTTAAAATTCATGTGACCATTGGATGAACAATAGTCACACAAAACACACATTCACTTGACTTTAAACAACATAGGTCACACTTATTAACACTTTTGGCCACTTTTGGTTAACTTGTATGTGACTAAATCCCAAAAAAACCATGCTTTGTGTGACTAAATATTACAAAAGGCCACAAAAACATAAAATTCATGTGACCATTGGATGAACAATAGTCACACAAAATACACATTTACTAGACTTTAAAAACATATGGTCACACTTATTAACACTTTTGGCCACTTTTGGTTAACTTGTATGTGACTAAATTAAAAAAAACATGCTTCGTGTGACTAAATATTACAAAACGCCACACAAACTTAAAATTCATGTGACCATTGGATGAACAATAGTCACACAAAATACACATTCACTTGACTTTAAACAACATATGGTCACACTTATTAACACTTTTGGCCACTTTTGGTTAACTTGTATGTGACTAAATCCTAAAAAAACCATGATTTGTGTGACTAAATATTACAAAAGGCCACACAAACATAAAATTCATGTGACCATTGGATGAACAATAGTCACATAAAATACACATTTATTTGATTTTAAAAAGCATATGGTCACACTTATTAACACTTTTGGCCATTTTTTTTAAATTGTATGTGACTAACTCCAAAAAAAACACCCGCTGTGTGACTAAATCATCACAAACATCACATTTATTATATATTCATGTGGCCACATGATGGGAAATAGTCACACAAAATACACATATACTTGAATAAATTATCTCAAATATCACATATATTATATATTTATGTGGCCAAAGGACGAACAATAGTTACTCTTAAAAACCATTCGTGTGACTATAAAGTGTTTACAGTCACTAATACTGATTAATCCAACAAAACTTGTGCCTAATTTGTCACACATATTCGGGTTTTGGTCACTCGTTTTCAATGAAAAAGGCCACAAACTCAACAATGTCACCGTAGGAGACCTACGGTGGCGCGACCTTTAGTGACAAACAACAAAAAAATGTGTGTGACTAAATGCATATCGTCACACATTTTTGGAGTGAACCATGTTTATATATATTCATGTGGCCACGGGATTGGGAAATAGTCACACAAGTAATACATATTTACTTTGAATAAATCATCTCAAAATGTCACATATATTACTATATTTATCGGTGGCCAAAGGACGAACAATAGTTACTTTAAAAAACATTCGTTTGTGACTATAAAGTGTTTACGGTCACTAATAATGATTAATCCAACAAAACTTGTGCCTAATTTGTCTCACAATATTAGGTTTTGGTCAACTTTTTCAAGGGAAATATAGCCACGAAACTCACTAACGTGATCGTATGAGCCTAAGTGGCGCGTTCTTTAGTGAAAACCACCCAAACAAAAAATCACGTGTGACCATATGTATATCGTCACACATTTTTAGAGTGACCAATACCAGTTTTTATACCAATAAAAGGAAAAGAAAAGGGAAAAGAAACTAGTACTCCCCTGGTTTGCTCAATAATGGAGAAGAAACAAATTATAATTGGCTAAATCGTCATCCAAGAGTCGTCCACATGAAACTCCTAAGAACTCCTGAGCTTCTTCTCATCAAATATAACATGTTAATCAAAGACAAAAAACAACTACACCTAACATAAAATTGCCGGGATACTGATATATACAACGAATTTTAGGTGTTTAGACTCAATAAAAGGCAGTTAAAGATGGGATGATTGTGTTAAAGTAATCATGGTCTTTCTGCAGGGTCTTAAGAAAATTAACATCTCTGGAAATTATACAAATTAATTTGTAAAAAGATAAGGAAAATTTTGAATTTTTTACCAAGTCTAAAGACGTGACGCGTCAGGAAAAATCTTGATGGCCGTCTCTAGACACCGTGAAAATTTAACTTTGTTTTCTTGGAAAAAATTGCTTACACGCGATTTCTATTAGTTTTTCCTGCAAAAAATACATGCATAAACCACGAAAAATTATTAGGCACAAACCAATCATATGATTTGAAACTGACACACAACATGAATTAATCTAAATAATTTATTTAATATGTTTGAAATGGTTCTTATAAACCGGATATTTTCCTCTACACTTATTCGATGCAAAATAACTTTGATTGTAATTAAGACGAAGTTAAAGACAAAATAAAGCATGATCACATAATTCAAACATATAAAAACAAATGATAAATAATTAAAACACACAAGACCTCCTAAAATGCATTAAATTAAAAGATTAAGTGTCTCCCAAAAAGCGCTTTTGTTTATTTAACGAGTCTTATAGCTAGACTCGAAGTCGCACTACTAGAAATCATGGAAATGGTCCAAGTTGATGATCTCGCTTGGATTTTCTTTTTCGGACAACATCCTAGTGGTGGGGATTGATTAAAAGGTCTTTTTGAATTTTTCTCTGTCAAGGTCAATCAATTCAATCCTAATGTGCCATGAACCATGTCCTTCTTTTGGTTGCTTATTCCAATCTATCTTCTTCTTTATCAATTCTTCCGACTCCCACTTATTTCCTTTAAGATTAATAGGTATAACTCCTAAGAATTCTACCATCTTTCTAAATACTAGGACATCCTTAAATGGGTTGAGCATGGTATCTCTGGCCAATTGCCATTCCCAAGGCATATGGTGTTTCACAAAGTTTTTCTTAACATAAAAGGGGGTCAGGCACCAACATCGTCCGTACTAGGTCGTGGTTCATAAGATTCTCTTTTACCTAGGTTAGTCCAGTAAGGTATTTCTTCGTCACCTAGGCTGATTTCTTTTACTCCAAATATGGACCTAGTAACTCCTTCACCTACCGTTATTTTAGATTTTTTACAATCTATCACGGCATTGGCGGTCGCTAAGAATCCTCTTCCTACCAGTAAAGGGGTTGTAGGGTCTTTTTCCATGTCTATTATATATAAGTCGTCTAAGAGTTTTAACCTTTCTATGTGAACTTCTACATTCTTGACGATGCCTACGAGATAAGACTTAGTTCCATCTGCTAACCCAAACACATGATCGGTCTTTTATAATAGTCCAATTTAAGCTTTTTGAAGCGGTATAATGGGATTAAGTTTACACAAGACCCTAAATCGGCTAAGGTATCAAACGGCTTAGAGTTTCCTAGTCTACAAGGTAGATTGAATAATCCGGGATCTTTCATTTTCTTAGGCATTTGCCTTCAATGAACGCGGGCCCATTTTTGCCTAGCTTCAAGCTCTCTACGTATTTGTCTAGGATTCCATTGTACATTGGAGCATGAGCTAGAACTTCAAGAACCGGTAAGTTAAGATGAAAATCTTTGAATTCATATTCTAAAGTTTGTTTGGGTTCTTCTAATTGTTGTGTTCCAATTTCAATGACCGTTTGTAACTGGTCTTTTTAAGAATGGTTCGTTTCCTTGGAACACGTTTTAATAGCATTGATCAAATTGAGGGGATAGGACGAGCATTGAGGGTCTTCCATTGGGTAAGAACGAGAAGATAAAACTGGAGAAGTGGGGTTAACATTCAGTTTTGGGTTCTTAACCGTGTCAGTTGGGAGTGCTCCCGTCATTTGATCATTGATGGCCTTCAAAACTATGTCAATTTTATTGGTCATCTCGCCTTGTTGTTGTTTGAAATCGACTTCAAACTTAGACAATCTAGCGTCCTGAGATGCCATAAAGTTGGACACCAATCCTTCGAGATTTGATTGGTTATTAAAATTTTGAGGATTGTTGTTGAGGGAGCGGTTTAGGAATGAACCGTTTGGCTGAAAACGATTAGGTGGGTTTGAAAAAATATTTTGAGAATTTTGAGGTTGCCTCCACCTAAGGTTTGAGTGACTTTTCTATGATGGATTATAGGTGTCACCAAGATTATTTTGCTCGGGTTTGAAAGTGAACCACTTACCTCCTGCTTCGTCGGTACGCGAGGATGCGTAATCAACAAAAGCTTGCTCAAGATTTTCCATGCAATATTGAGTGTCGTAGGGACCACTATAAATCTCACATGAAAAAGTGATTTTGTTCACTTGAACGGATGATTTAGGAGCAAGATGAGCTTCTATCAAGCGCTAGACTTTATTTTTGAGCTCAATGAGACGACGGTCGGATGTACTCGGGACATCTTGAGGCAAAGAGATTACCTTGATCGGTTTAGCGAAGTCCCTTGGGTCATTCTAACCTTCATTGTCATAGACGGCTAGGTCCTCTAATAATGCTCAAGATTCTTCGGCGTTTTTGTCATGTAGCTTACCACCAGCCGCTTGATCAATGGTTCGCCTTGTGGCGGGATTGAAATGGTCATAAAAGATTTGGACTTGGAGCCAAAGATCGATGCCATAACGATAGACTTTTTGAAGTAAGTCCTTGAAACGAGTCCATGCTTCAGAGAGATATTCACCTTGATGTTGTTGGAAAATCAGGATGTCATTTTAAAGTTTTGCAATACTTTCCGGTAGAAAGAATTGAGCAAGGAAACGAGTAGTAAGATCCTCCCTGGTGGAGATGGATCCT